>PVIU01002421.1:0-130056 GCA_004026605.1 Ondatra zibethicus
AGCAGAAAAAAATAACAACAGCCTAAATTTTGCAGGAAAATGGATGGAACTAGAAAGCATTATTTTGAGTGAGGTAACCCAGACACAGAAAGACAGTTATCACATGTACTCACTCATAGGTGGTTTTTAAACATAAGGCAAAGAAAATCATCTTACAAACCACAATCCCAGAGAATTTAGACAACAATACGGACACTAAGAGAGACCTACATAGATATAATCTACGTGGGAAGTAGAAAGTATAAAAAGACAAGATCTCCTGAATAAATTGGGAGCATGGGGACCTTGGGGGAGGGTTGAGGAAGTGGCAGGGAGGGGAGCAGAGAAAAATTAAAAAAAAAATTCCAGAAAAAAAAAAAAAACAAGTCGTTTGCTCAGAGCAGCTGCAAGCATAGGAAAACAAGTTGTTTACTCTGGCAGGCAGGGAGTCACAGGAAATTCAGGGTCTGGGAGTCCATAGTTGCCAACAATCTACTTTTGTTGTCTTATTGCTATACCCAAAACTTCAAGAACTATGTTGAAGAGATATAGAGAGCATGGACAGCCTTGTCTTGTTCCTGATTTTAGTGGAATCATTTTGAGTTTCTCTCTATTTAATTTGATATTTGTTGTAAGGAGGCCACTAGTTAGTTCCTGGCCACTTAGCCCCAAAATAATCACACAGAAACTATATTAATTAAATCGCTGCTTGGCCCATTAGCTCTAGCTTCTTATTGGCTAACTCTTATATTGATTTAACCCGTTTTTATTAATCTGTATATTGCCACATGGCTGTGGCTTACTGGGTAAAGTTCCCAGCATCTGTCTCTGGTGGCTCCATGACTTCTCTCTAACTCCACCTTCCTCCTCCCATGCTATAGTCCAAGCCAGTTTTTTTATTCATTAACCAATAAAAGCAACACATAGAAGGACCTCCCACACCAGATGATGGCTGTCGGCTTGCTGTATATTACTTTTATTATATTTAGGTATGTTCCTTGTATCCCTGATATATCCAAGATCTTTTTTTTTAAGATTTATTTATTTATTTATTATGACTACAGTGTTCTGTCTGTCTGTATGCTTGCTGGCCAGAAGAGGGCACCAGATCTCATTACAGATGGCTGTTAGCCACCATGTGGTTGCTGGGAATTGAACTCAGGACCTCTGGAAGAGCAGTCAGTGCTCTTAACCTCTGAGCCATCTCTCCAGCCCCCTATATCCAAGATCTTTATCATGAAGAGGTATTGGATTTTGTTGAATTTTTTCAGCATCTAATCAAATGACCATATGGTTCTTTTTTTCGGTTTATTTATATGATGGATTACATTGATAGATTTTCATATGTTGAACCAGTCCTGCATCTCTGGAATGAAGCCAACTTGATCATAATTGATGATTTTTTTGATGTGTTCTTGGAGTCAGTTTGTCAGTATTTTATTGAGTATTTTTGCATCCATGTTCATGAGTGAGATTGATCTGTAATTCTTTCTTGGTTGAGTCTTTGTGTGGTTTTGGTATCAGGGTAACTGTAGCCTCATAAAAAGAGTTTGGCAACATTCCTTCTGTTTCTATTATGTGGAACACATTGAGGAGTATAGATATTAGCTCTTCTTGGAAGTTCTGGTAGAATTCTGCACTAAAACCATCCAGCCCTGGGCTCTTTTTGGCTGGGAGGTTTTTAATGACAGCTTCTATTTCCTTGCAGTTTATAGGTTTATTTAAATTGCTTATTCAGTCTTGATTTAATTTGGGTATATGCTATCTATCTAGAAAATTGTCCATTTCCTTTACATTTTCCAATTTTGTAGAGTACAGGTTTTTGTAGTATGACCTAATGATTCTCTAAATTTCCTCAATGTCTGTTGTTATGTCCTTCTTTTCATTTCTGATTTTGTTAATTTGGATGTTCTTTCTCTGCCTTTTGATTAGTTTGGATAAGGGTTTGTCTATCTTGTTGATTTCCTCAAAGAACCAACTCTTTGTTTCATTGATTCTTTGTATTGTTTTCTTTGTTTCGATTTTGTTGATTTCAACCCTCAATTTGATTATTTCCTGTCTTCTACTTCTCCTGGGTGAGTCTGCTTCTTTTTGTTCTAGAGCTTTCAGTGTACTGTTAAGTCTCTAATGTGAGCTTTCTCCATTTTCTTTATGTGGGCACTTAGTGCTATGAACTTTCCTCTTAGCACCGCTTCATGGTGCCCCATAGGTTTGGATATGTTGTGCCTTTATTTTTGTCAAATTCAAGGAAATCTTTAATTTCTTTCTTTATTTCTTCCTTGACCCAGGGGTGGTTCAGTAGATCACTGTTCAATTTCCATGAGTTTGTAGGCTTTCTGAGAGTAGTATTGTTGTTAAATTCTAACTTTAATCCATGGTGATTTGATAAGACACAGGAGGTTACTCCAATTTTTTTGTATCTGTGGAGGTTTACTTTGTTACTGAGTATGTGATCAATTTTAGAGAAGGTTCCATGAGGTGCTGAGAAGAAGGTATATTCTTTTGTGTTTGGGTGGAATGTTCTATAGATATCTGTTAAGTCCTTGATTTATGACATCTGTTAGTTCTCTTATTTCTCTGTTACGTTTCTGTCTGGTTGACCTGTCCATTGGTGAGAAAGGAGTGTTGAAGTCTCCTACTATTAGTGTGTGGGGTTCGATGCACAATTTAAGTTTTAGTAACGTTTCTTTTACATATGTGGGTGCTCTTGTATTAGGGGCATAGATGTTCAAGATTGAGACTACATCCTGATGGATTGTTCTTGTTATGAGTATAAAGTGTCCTTCTTCATCTCTTCTGGTTGATTTTAGTTTATAATTTATTTTGTTAGATATTAGGATAGCTGCACCCACTTGTTTCTTAGGTCCGTTTAATTGGAAAACCTTTTCCCGACTCTGAGGTAGTGTCTGTCTTTGAGGGTGAGGTGTGTTCCTTGTATACAGCAGAAGGCTGGAGCCTGTTTTCATAACCATTCTCTTAGCCTCTGTCTTTTTATAGGTGAATTGAGTTCATTGATATTAACAGATTAATGATCAGTGGTTGTTAATTCCTGTTATTTTTCAGTTAGTGCTGTTTGTGTTTCCCTTCTTTGAGTATTTCTGGCAGGGGTTATGTGTTGCCTGTGTTTTTGTGGGTAAGTTTCTTGGAAACCTTTTGAGATGTTACTTGGAAGCCACCAAAATGGCATATGTGGCTAGTAGTAAGTCTTAACTGCAACTCTCTCATGAGAAACCATATTAGGTTTGATTTAGTCTTTTCTGGGGGACTCTCTTTCTCTTAGCCCCAGTACTTAATCTATAGTAAAGACACCTTTTAGCCATGCATGGTGTCACATACCTTTCATCCCAGGTCACCATTGTCTTCATTGCTCCCCGTGTCATCTTTCCAGTTCCCACAGTGCGTTAAGCTTTGAGCACTCAATGGCTTTTTGAGCCCCGTGCTCCAACTGCTTCCACGATCCTCCCCAAAAACAATGCGGTCAGATCTGTCACAGCAATACCCCACTCCTGATACCACAACATGTGTTGGTGAGGGTTCTCTAAAGGGAGAAAAGGGTTCTGTCTGCAATCTAGCATAATGTAGTTGAGCATTTCAGCCACAAGATGGCACTAGACCACCAGCCTTATTAACACCAGCTTTCATTATAATGTGAGCAGCTAAGGATACAGCTCAGTTTACACTGGCTGGCCTTCAGTCCTTTCTGCGTCTTCGCCAAAGATACAATTTTACCGGAGTTGTGACTCTTAAACACTGCAAGACCTCCTCAGGCTGCTGAGGGTGACAATGTGGCGCCATGCCCCATCCCTGCCACTGCTGAGGTACAGGCGTGTGAACTAGGCCTGCTTGGCTGCCTAGCCTCTCTCACCCACCTAAACAGAAAACTAAAATAAAGAGGCGTTCTCTTCTTTTCTTCCTCCTGCCTCTCCCCCTTTACACTTAGAGGTTGAATGCTACTGAGCTTCTGTGACCCGGTCTACTGACCAGACCTAAGCCTAAGCCTTCTCATTTCCCCAGGAAAGAAAAACAAATCCACTTAGGCATTAACACGAGCTTAGAGCCACATTCTTCCACATGATATAATGTTCACGTTATATCTTTGTCCTAGAGTCTTATGACCAGCTCTTATGTGCTATCACTTCCCAACCTAAAATAATCACGCATGCTATCTAAAACAGCCACCAGGGGGCTGGACCGATAGCTTAGGGGTTGTCGGCACTGGCTGCTCCTGTACAGGACCCAAATTCTGTTCCTGCATCAGGAGCTATGTCGGGCAGCCGACAACCATCTGTTTGTAACTCCAGCTCCAGGGACTCCCAGACTCCTTTCTCACCTCCTGGGGCTCTTGCAGTCACACACGCGCCTAGCCACACACATACACACAATTAAAAGTGAAGTGAAGCTTTCGAAGAGAAATAGCCACCGTTCGCTGCTTCGTAATACAGTAACCCGTGTCATTCCTGCTTAGCCTACAGCTGCTTACGTGATTGCTGATCACGCTCTCCACGACAGCGCAAACTCCACGAGAACTGCGTTCTTGCCACACGTATCGTGTGTCCTGTTGCCTAGATAGAGCTTCGTACCTGGTTGGTCACCTTATAACCAAAGGGTTCCTGTTTGCCTAGGACTCTCCTGATTCTAAAATGTCTCCTTTTCCAGACGGTCTCTCTGTCCCAGGAAGTACAGGACAGCTGACACTCCATGAGAAGACTCTCAAAGGAAACAATAATTAAAAAGGTTTTAGACATGCTCATTTTATTATTTTGTGTGGACGAGTGTTTTGTCTTTTGTCTGCATGTGTGTGTATACACCATGTGCATTCTCAGTGCCCACTGGGGACAGAAGAACGTCTTAGATCCCCTAGGTCTAAAGTTACAGACAGTTGTGAGCCACCATGTGGGTTCTGGGAATCAAACCCCTGTATTCTGCAAGAGAACAAGTGCTTTGAACTGCGAAGTCAACTCTCCAGCCCAATAATTACATTTTAAAGACATGTTTTGTTAAGTTGGGTTTGGGGGAGGGGGGATTTGTTTGTTTGTTTCCTGAAATCCAACATAATGTAGTTGTGCATGTTAACCACAAGGTGGCACTAGACTACCAAATTTATTAACACCAGCTTTCATTAAAATTAAAATGTGAGGAGTTGGGATGCTCTGGGTTCCTCCTCAAGCAGTATCTTAACTGGGCAGGACGGGGCATGCCTATAATCCCAACACATGTGGGGGCAGGAGGATCAGAAGCCAGTCTGGGATGCATGAGATCCTGTCTCAAAAACAAAGAAAAAAAATCAAAACATAAGGCGCCATTACCTTGTAACTAAAGTATTTGGGGATACAGCTGTTTCTCATTGCACTCTCAGCCATCTTTAAGAACATCTGCATCACCTGGGGATGCAGCTCAGTGGCCCCCGCCCCAGTGCCACAAGAACAGGTAAGTAAATAAATAAAGGTGTGGATTGAAGTCATTTCAATTCCTGTGCATATTTTTGGCAATCAATACATTTTTCCACATAGAAAATAACTTGTTTTAAATTCTATTTTTTCTTTCTTAAACCAGGCAGTGGTAATGCATGTCTTTAATCCTAATCCTTGTCAGGCAGAGGCAGGTGGATCTCTGTGAGTTCTAGGCCAGTCTGGTCTACAGAGAGAGTTCCAGAACAGCCAAGGTTACACAGAGAAATCATGTCTCAAACAACAAACAGATGTTATTAAACTTTTGTAATAACACACACACCTTTACTTGGGCAGACTACTAATACAATAGTATCCTATACCCAGAAATTTAAAATATAGTGAATTAACACAGGACATTGTTGACAGAGATTTCCGTCCCACCCAGTCGTTCAGTCCCAAAGGAACACACAGAGGTCTACATTAATTATAAACTGGTTGGCCTAGCAGCTCAGGCTTCTTATTTAACTAATTCTTATATTAACCCATTATTCTTGTCTATGTTAGCCATGTGGCTCGGTACCTTATTCGGTGAGGCAGTCACATCTTGTTTCCTCTGCGTCTGGGTGATGGCTACTGACTGAAACTTCCCTTTTCCTATAATTCTCATTGCCATGCCTCTACCTCCTGCCTGGTCACTGTCGCCCCATCTATACTTCCTACCTGGCCAATCAGCATTTTATTAAAAATAACACAAGTGACAGGATAAAAGACCATTGTCCCACAGCAGGACAGGGGGCCACACACCCAATCCCAGCACTGAAGAAAGAGCAGGGAGCCGGGGAAAATGGCTCGGTGGTTAAGAGCACTCACTGGCTGCTCTTCCAGAGGACCCAAGCTCAATTCCCAGCACCCACACAATTGTCTGTAACTCCAATCACAGGGGATCCAACAACACACACAGAGATATATGCAGGCAAAAATACCAACGCACATGAAAGAAAAACGAAAGTAAAAGCCAGGAAGTAGTTGTGCACACCTTTAATCCCAGCGTTTAGGAGGCTCAGGAGGAAGACAGATTCTGTGAGTTGAGTTGGAGGTCAGCCTGGTTTATAAAAGCGAGTTCCGCTGGGCGGTGGTGGCGCACGCCTTTAATCCCAGCACTCGGGAGGCAGAGGCAGGCGGATCTCTGTGAGTTTGAGACCGGCCTGGTCTACAGAGCTAGTTCCGGGACAGGCTTCGAAGCCACAGAGAAACCCTGTCTCGAAAAACAAAACAAACAAACAAACAAACAAAAAAAGCGAGTTCCAAGACAGCCAGAAGTGTTACACAGAGAAACTTTGTCTCAAAATCCAAAAAACAAAAAGAAAAAGAAAGAACAGGAACTCAAAGTTAACATTAATTGCAGTGTGTTCAGGCTGGTGTGTGTGTGTGTGTGTGTGTGTGTGTGTGTGTGTGTGTGTGTGTGTGTGTGTGTGTGTGTGTGTGTGTGTGTGTGTGTGTACATTAAAAATAAAATGCATATCTTTCAGGAATATTCTCAAGTTCCCAGTTCTTAGGTAGGAAGTCACCACAAAGAGGGTCCTCTCCTAGCAGAACCTCATAACTTCGCCAAAGCCCAAAGAGCACTGCTGCAAAATCCCCTTGTGTGAGGAAGACTGGATGCTGATTGCTGCCCGTTTCCGACTTGCTCACTGGGGCAGTTTGTGTCACCTAAAGGGTCCTACGGGACCTCCTCCAGAAGACAGAAACAGCACACACTGATACTTTGTTTCCTTTCCTTGTTTCCTTGGATGTGGGGTTTTATTTACATTTGTCTCTGGGCATTTTGGTTTTGTTTAGAGACAGGGTCACCTGCAGCAGTCTCTAACCCTATCTGCATATTTTGCTAAGAATGATCTCGAACTTCTGCTCTTCCTGCCTCTGACTCTGGAGAGCGCGGATGGCATTCATGTGCGGACTTCCATGCCGGGTTTGTGCCAGGCTAATGTAGTCTTGAATGTAAGGCTCTGGGGAAGCGCTCCTGCCAGCTGAGCTATAGCCCAAGCTCCCTTACAGCACTTTCACGTAAACAACTTTGGAGGCCAGTAGCGACAGATAGATCCTGAAACTGCGGCAGCTTGATGTGGGAGCTGGCGACTGATGTCAAATCCTCTGCAAGAGCAGTGCTCACTCTCCGCTGCCCAACCATCTCTCCAAGGCCTAGACCTACATTACTTTTTTTAAAAAAGCAGTGTTGTTTGTTTGTTTTCCCAAGTCAGGGTTTCTCTGTGTAGCCTTGGCTGTCCTAGAAATCTCTCTGTAGACCACACTGTCCTCGAACTCACGGTGATCGACCTGCCTCCGCATCCCAAGGGCTGGGATTAAAGTTACACACCACCACTGTCCAGTTTAAGAAACACTTTTGAAATGCTAATTTTAAGAAAAAATGGTATTTGTTTTCATAAAATTTAATATATACTAATATCAATATTTATTTTCTACATAAAAAGACCTTTTTATTTTATTTATCTATATGTGTGTATATACATGTGTGCATATGCATGCAGAAGTCAGAGGACACCTTTTGATTTGGTTCTCTCCTGTAGTCAGGCTAGGCAGCAGGTGTCTTTACTCACTGAGCCACCTCCACGGGCCAGATAGGATTTTTTTCTTGTCTTCAATATATTTCTAGCCTTTGATTTGGATCAATACAGAAGCTAGAAAAAAAAGTCAACTCACCAGCAGTGATAATACACTCCCCAGTCCTAATTCTGATAAAAGTACTACAGAGCTAAGGAAGAGCTAAGGAAGAGACAATGGATTTTCTCTGTCAGACATTTTAACAAGGCAGCTGTGGTTATTGATGTTCTCAGAGCTTCGCCACGCTTCCCAAGGATAAGAAGAAAGATGTGGGAAAGTGGGCCAAGAAAGACAAAGATCCAGTAAATGAGTCTGGGGTGGAGGCCAAAAGCAAGTGGTCCTAAGGCAAAGTTCCAGCTGGGCTCAACAATCTGGTCCTGTTTGACAATGCTACAAATGACACACTCTGCGTGGAAGTTTGCGACTGTATACCATGGTCCCAGCTGTGCTCTCTGGGAGGCTGCAGGGTTCCTGGGTCCACATAGCCCGTCAGGAGCTCCTAAGTGAGGGATTTACCAAGCTGGTGTCAAAGCACAGAGCCTGAGTCTTACACCAGAAACACAAAGGGTGGAGACGGTGACATGCAGCTGCTGGCCAAGTGCAGCAGAAGTCAACCAACTGTACATTCAGAAAAATCAAGGCTTAAGAGAGAAACACTTCATGAAAGGCTCGCTCAAGAATCTGAAGCTTCACGCTTAAAGTTAAGCCAGGTGCAGAAGGGAGGTGATGCCCATGCCTTTAATCCCAGCACTCAGGAGGCAGAGGCAGGCAAATCTCTGAGTTCAAGGACAGCCTGGTCTACAGAGTGAGTTCCAGGACAGCCAAGTCTACAACAGAGAAACCCTGACTCAAAATAAAGTTATTCCAGACGCCGCATAACTTTGCATTTCATATTTCAGTATTGTATTCGGTATTCTATTTTCCATAAAATGCTTTGTAAAAATTTGTTTACACCCAAGATCTCATTTTCCCTTCAATTCAAAGCCTGCTAAGAGGGTGGGGATATTTTCTGCGCAGCTCTGTGAAAAGCTCTGTGTTTGCTTTGGATCTTATCAGACTTCTCAAAAGCCACTTTATCAGGACAGAAAGGTTAGTGGCAGTTATTTACATTCTTCAGTGTTTGGTTAGGGATGCATTTTATATGCATTTGATGGTTTCCCGCACATGTTTTCTCTCCAATAGCTGTAAATGAATAAGAGAGCCAAAGTGGGAAGGGGTCAACAACCCGGATTGAATCCTCAGCCACAGGAACCCGAAGGGTGCATGGAATTCAATACAGACTCGGGCATTGATGGAAATCCCTTTGGTTGGGGGAGGGGAAAGGAAGTAATACTCTCCAAAACATGCCACTTTTCAAAATATGTGACTGTATATGGTGACACTCACCTAAATCCTAGCGCCAGGGCCTCGGAGGCAGGGGTCTACACCGCGGCTATACAGTGAGTTCAAGGCCTGCCTGAGAACACGTGAGACCCGGTTTCAAAAAACAAAAGGTGGGAGGCAGTCAAGGGCACCTGCTGTTCTTGCAGTGGCCCAGCTGGGTTCCCAAGCCACCAGGCAGGGCAGCTCACAACCGTCTACAACTCCAGCTCCAGGGGCCCCTCTGCCCCCTGACCTCTGAGCTCACCAGCACTCAGCGCAGACCCGACCCACCAGCACAGAGACAGATGTAATTTCAAATAGTAAATTTTTTTTCTTTTCTGGTTATTTTTGTTTGTTTGTTTTCGGTTTTGTTTTTGTTTTTAGCTGAAGGAAAAATGAGTGCACAGGTCTTCCATGTATTTCAAAGAGATCGGAAGCCCAGCTGCTCAAACGTGCTGGCTCAGCCCTACCGAATCAAAGCAGTGTATTATTTGAATTCCCATGGCTCAGTGCCCTTATCTATATATCTTCCATTATAGTTTCAGGACCTACCTCACAGAGCTTCCAAGAAAAGAGAGTACTTACAAGGCATTTAGAAAGGTGTGTGTTATTTAAAAAAAATGTAGTTATTATATGAGCTATGTCATAGAAAGAAAGAAAAGAAAATTGATAAGAATTGATTTGGGCCTATTTTGGGTAAGATTTGTATGCTGTTATGATGGTGGGTGTACTTTGGTTTTCTGCATGGCTGTGAGGACAGACGTGTTCCGGATATGAACTGTGGCCAGGCCTAGCTTCTTGGACTTGTGACATGTACAAGGGTTACCTCCATTTCCATCCCTCTTGTCTTAGTGCTCTGCCATCTTGTACTGAAGGGCGACAGACTTTTGGAGGAACATCCTTTTGAGGTGTCCCAGCAAGCGATGCTGCCCAACTGGTCCATGCGATGCTCCCGCTCTGTGCCTGCCAGTGCATTTAAACTTGGAATACGGAAGCTGCTTGCAGTCTGGGTCCTCACTCACAGGTGTGGGGGCTGAGCCTCCTGAAGAGAAACAAGCCGAAGCTCTCTCTCCACAGAATCTTCCACCACAGATTTCTGCAGGGCTAGAGAAAGAGGTGGGAGGGGAAATTCCCTCTGTTGTGGAGACAGATCACACAAGCCATGTTTTATTCAGTGCCTTTTTCCCTCAATTCTCCTCACCCATTTGGGTCTCTTCCTTCTTGAGGAAAGTGGCTTGCTTAGGTGAGGAAAGAGAAGGCAGGAGACACTGTCTACCTGAGCCACTCCAGCCCTCCCTGACTCTCATGTCCATGTTGCTTTCACAGGAGAGCGAGGTAATCGCCATATACAGAAAATGTGGGCTCTGAGAACACTAAATGACTCTACCTAAGTTTCTAAAAGGCTGGACAGAAGGGTGTATTTAGTCAAACAACTGAAGTCACAGAAAAGGCAGCTAAGAGACAAAATAGGAAGCATAATGTTCCCCTAAAGGGCTCCCCTTCTGTGCAAATGTGACAATTAAGGATGAATAAGTATACTATAAAATCATAAAAGTGTGTCTGTGTGTGTGTGTTTGCGCGCATGCACACACGTGTATCCATGTACAATTCGGGTACATGAAGAGGCCAGAAGAGAGTGTCAGATCCCCCGGATCTGGGGTGATAGTTGGGAAAGAGCCCAATGATTTTGAAGCTGGCGCCAAACTGGGGGTGGGGGCAAAGGAAAGAGAGGCCTTCCAGGGCTGAGTGCCTTTTACACTCTGTCCCTGGACATGGTGATTACCTTGTTCTCCTATGCAAACATGGTAGTGAGATCCAGGGAACACTGGGGGTGGCTCAGGTAGACAGTGCCTGAGCTGTGGGTGCTGGGAACAGAACCTGAGTCCTCTGGATAGGTAGGAAAGGGGGTGGGGTGACTGATAATGAGTAGGTTTCTTGCTTGGTGATGAAAATGTACTGAAATTCAAGTGATGATGGCACAATACCATACATACAAGAATCCTGAACTGTTGAGTTAAATCTTTACTGTTTTCATGAAAAAAGAAAGAAAGAAAATAGAAAGAACCTATGCCAGGGGGAGGAAAAACAGCACCAAAGAAAGTAAATAAACAGAGCAGCTACCAAAATATTTGGAAGATTGTTTACAAGAAGATACATTTAGAAGACGCGGGGATAACATCAAAATGGGTCATTCTCGGGGCCTTCTAATCTCTGCTGGTATCTAGATGGGGTATGAGGATAGGCAAAGAAGGGTCTTGTAAATAAAGAGGTCGGCTTCAGACACAGCAGGACAGGAGGAGTGGTGTTGTTATACAAGGTATCTGTAGTTTTGGTGGCCTGTGGAGATAGAGGCCATCAACAATCAGAAACAAACAAATGCTGGGCCCGTAAACCTGTGGTGGAGCAGTTGCTGACACGCAGGAGGTCCTGCATGGGATCCCCGGCACTGTGAAGCAAAAACCAAAGCAAACTCCTTGCACTATCTTAGAGAAGGCGTATTTAGCGAGCATATATGTTTCTCTTTTTTAAGATTTATTTTTTTATTGGATGCGTATGAGTGTTTTTACCTGTACATCTGCATGTGCCCTGCATATCTCGTGCCCAGGGAGGCCAGAATAAGGTGTCAGATCTCCTGGAAGAGGAGTTACAGGTGGCTCTAAGTCACCATGTGCACACTAGCAATTGAACCTGTGTCCTCTAGAGGAGCAACAGTGAGCCATCTCTCTAGCCCCAGAAATGTGTATTTCTTAACTATTATCTTCTTGTTCCCCCCCAAAGGAGTTAATAAAAACACAAAGATAGCCCACAACCTGGCCTACTAGGTAAAGGCATTTGCCGTGAAGTCTAACACCCTGAACTTGATGCATGGTCTGGGAGGGAGAGAAATGTCTCCCAAAGCTGTCTTCTGACCCATAGACGTGCCCTGTTCTACACTTATACATACGCAAATAAAGTTGGTAAATGTAATTTTAAATAAATAAATTTGCACAGCGTGCAGCAGCTGTAGAGTCAGAGGAGAGAATGGGATTAAGACGCAAAGCTGGCTATCATGAAAAGGAAAAGAAAGGATAAGCAGCGGCAGCTCACGTGCCCTGTGACATCTTCTACCTTCTGGAGTGGTGCAGACGTTTGTTCCCTACAGTTTAAAAATGACTGCTGCGTGCGGGGCAGTGGTGACACACGCCTTTAATCCCAGGACTCAGGAGGCAGAGGCAGGCAGACCTCTGAGTTTGAGGACAGCCTGGTCTACAGAGTGAGTTCCAAGACAGCCAGTGCTATACAGAGAAACCTTGTCTAGGTAAAGGGGGCGAAAGGATGATTGGTGCAGATGTCAGATCAGGAACAGCAGTCCTGGCTACTGAGGGAAGCAGATGGTTTCCCAAGAGCTGAGGGTTAGCTGTGTAAGGTTTTTGGCTCTGAGCAGGAAGTCATCACTGCAGCAGCTACCTGTGTGGCCTGAAGATCACTGCTCCTCTCACTGAGTCCTGAGAAGGTCTGCCACCCCAGCACAGTTGGAAGATCTTGGGTGGTCTGTCATACTCTGAAGGCTGAAAAGAGCAGGCATCAAAGAATGCTGCTGAATTACTCCAGCAGTCCATGCTTGGCTTCTACACAGCTCCTCAACAATACCAAGTTTTCGAATACGTCAGGAAGTTTTTATTCACTTGACCACTAGAATATAAACTGCATCTCCAGTCACACCTAAGGGCATGCCCAGAGTCCCATCCTTTCCCAGGCTCAAAACCTAAAATACACCAGCGACTACACTAAAGGACGCAGTCAGCAACAAAGAAGTTGGGGTTGGTGGCGCATGCCTCCAATCCCAGCACTCAGGAGGCAGAGGCAGGCAGATCTCTAAGTTTGAGGCAACCCTGGTGTCTTAGTTAGGGTTTCTATTGCTGTGAAGAGATACTATGACCATGGCAACTCTTATAAAGAAAACATTTAACTGAGAGTGACTTGTTCACAGTTCAGAGTTTTAGTTCATTGCCACCATGGCAGGAAGCAAGGCAGAATGCAGACAGACAGGCGCTACCAAAGGAGTTGAGAATTCTTACATCTTGACCCCAAGGCAATAGGAAGTGATCTGAGACACTAGACAATATCTTGAACATAGGAGCCCTCTAAGCCAGCCCCCATGGTGGTGACACACTTAATCCAACAAGGCTGTACCTCCTAATAGTACCATTCTCTTTGGGGACCATTTTCTTTCAAACCATCACACCTGACCTACAGAGTAAATTCCAGGACAGCCAGGGCTACCCAGAGAAACTCTGTGGTGTGGGAAGTCCTTCTGTATATGTGTTGCTTTTATTGGTTAATGACTAAAGAATCTGTCTTGGCCTGTGATGGGGTAGATTAGGACTAGGCAGGAAAACTAAACTGAATACTGGGAGAAAGAAGGCAGAGTCAGAGAGATGTCATGTAGCCGCTGCCAGAGACAGGCATGACAGAACTTTACCTGGTAAGCCATAGCCAGGTGGCAATACACAGATTAATGGAGATGGGCTAGTTTAGTATATAAGAGTTAGCCAGAAATATGCTTTAAGCTATTGGCCAAACAGTATTTCAAATAATATGGTTTATGTGTGATTATTTCCGGGCTGAGCAACCAGAAACTAACTAGTGGCCTCCAACAACAACCCTGTCTTAAAAAAACAAAAACAAAAAGACAGCTAGGTGTGGTGGTATACACCTGTAATCAGTACACAGGAGCTGAAGGCAGGAGGGTCATAAGTTTGATGCCAGCCTCAGTAGTGCAGAGAGTTCCAGATCAGCCTGAGCAGAAGACAACCACAGACTGAAACTAAACCTAAAGTATACTGGATTAAATAAGAAAAAAACAGCTAAGGATACCTGGCACTCATCTTAATATTCAAATCCAGTTAACAGCTTTTATTGTCATGTGTGTCCACAGAACCAGCGATTGCCCATCCTCTTTCTGACCTCAAGATTCCGTTTGTCTTTATTTCTTGCAGGTTACAGAACTTTTGGATTTTTTTTTTTCAATCCATTAACACCACAATGCAAACCCACACAGGTCTTGCTGTTAGGCTGCAGTAATTCGAACCTTTCAGGCAGCCTGGCTGCAGGGTGTGTGTGTGTGTGTGTGTGTGTGTGTGTGTGTGTGTGTGTGTGTGTGTGTGTGTGTGTGTGTGTGTGTGTGTGTGTGTGTGTGTGTGACAAGTAAGCAGCGCAGGTACAAAGTCTGGGTTGAACGTGGTGGCAAAGTGAGCCAACACATTGATGCATCAAGCCCCTTTTCCACTTTCCAGACAAACTGAGACTCCACAGCCTCCCAGCTCACCTTTCTTCAGTCTGTTCAGTTTTTATAAGGCCTTGCTTTGTGAGCCAGTGAACGCGCGGATTTTGACAGGAAACCACGGGCAACCTGGCACCAGTGCGCATGGGCCTTTTGAGTTTGGAGCTGTTTCTCAAGCTCCCTCACTGCTGCTCACCAGACCCCAGAGATGGGAGGAGCCTGGCTGCTGACCTCCGTCTCTGGGCCTGTATTTAACAAGGTGGCTTCCCTTCCTGTCTGTCTTGATCCCCTCTAATAACCAGACGCCAGAGAGTGAGAAAGAATTTGCTCCCTGGCGTTGGCAATGCTGGATCTGAGCTGTAGTTTTGCTATTTACACGGCTCTGTCCAGCTTTAGCTTCCTCACTGAGGAGATAAGCATGGGGAATACGAAGTCATCTACTTGGTAGCTGCAGATACTAGTGGAGGTACCTATATGGGCAGTGGCACACACTGGCTTCCCCGAAACTAGGACGTATCTGTTGCTGACATTAGTGATCCCTGCGAAAGGAATGTTTCAGGCTCGAGGTCAGGAAGCATACATAACTGCTTTAAATCTAAGTTTAAAATTTGAAGAACAAGTCTGGTGGTGGCAGCGCATGCCTTTGATCTCAGCACTCAGGAGGCAGAAGTAGGTGCATCTCTGTGAGTTGAAGGCCAGCCTGGTCCACATAGTGAGTTCCAGGACAGTCAAGACTACAAAAAGAGACTCTGTCTTGAAAAACCAAATACCGAAATCCTGGGTCGGGGGAGAACAAAGGGGAGTTGTAATTAGAATTTGCCCTGGCTAATAATAATAATATGTGCTTTACAAGCATTATTTAGAATAATGTGTCTAAGTGTCAAGTCTCCCAAATGATGAAATCTGGAAGGCGAAGCTGCGTCTCCGCTACACAATGCCTGGCTTTAAATTGTACTATTCCAGAATCCAGGTCTTTCAGACTTCAGAAGCCATCCGGTGAAGCAGGAGACATAACATCTAATCGCCACGATGCATTTTTCTCTCTGTGGTTCTGCCATTTTAAAAGCTGTTTACACCCCAGGAGGGAAATTACAGAAGCTGCTACCAAAAGGTTTCACCCCGACCCCCTGCTCGGCTGGCCCTATTTCCGGTCAGCAAGCTGCAGCTGCTCCGGAGATCCAGTTGCCCCTGTCTTTGGCACCTGCCCGCCTCCGGCCAGCGGAGACCACTGGCAACGAGCTCCGACTCGGAGGGAACCTGGCAGCCTTCCAGGGCCCTGATATTTTGACAGTGAACACCCCCAGCAGATGACATTCAGTACAGCTTGTACGAGATGTTAATGAAGTCCCTCAAAAAAGAATTTAGGAAGAACAACTTGATGCGAGGGATGAAAGCAAACCCTGAAAAAGGAAGAGAGAAGACATCGAGACGGGCGCTTTTCGTCCTTCACCCTCTCGCTTTCCCTCACTCTGACTACTACAGTACGTTTTTGTGCTGCCGAAGGTCTGTCGTTAATCTTACTCAGTCAAAAGAAAAGAAAAGTTTATGTACATAGCAATATGGATGGGCTTTGAAAACAGTCGTAGGTGAAACAAACAGAAACAGAAGGGTAAGCATCACATCGCTTCATTTAAATGAAAAAGAAAAAAGAGGCAAAGACTGAGGCAGAATAGAGGTTCCCAGGGCTCATGGCGGAGGAACAGAGTTTATCTGAAGAATAATGAAAGAGCTCTCAGTACAGCTAGGGATGGTGGCTACACCACACCATGAACATATGTGATGTACTCATCTGCTTACCACCTACTAAAATGATATAATTATGTTATGTGATTAACCTCAATTAAAAAAAAAGGAAAACAGCTTCAAATCCAACTGGCCCTGTGCATGCTTGTCACACATCAGCCAGCTGTGACAGATAGCTCCAACCCATACTTCTAACACTCAAATGGCAGAAGCAAAAGGAAAATGACTTCAAGACCAGCCTAGCCTACATGGCAACATTATATCTCCAAAAAAAGGGAGAAAACAAGCAAACAAACAAAAAACTCAACAACAATTATACACATCAGTATCAGTCTTCACAATGACGGAACAGTAAATGATCAATAAGAGTTTCTTTTGCAACTATTTTTGAAAAAGAAAATCTAAACAAAATATGGCAAAATGTGGTCTATTTAATCTCTTGGATGTTTGCAAGCTTTATATAATTTTTTATCTCAGTTAATTTCTACATCTTCAATTCCTTCCTCAAGCCTTAATAATCTTTCTCCTACATTCACACTTTTGGCCTGGCTTCTGAGGCTAAGAACACTGATACTTTCGAAAAAAATCCCCCACCCCCTCTCCACCCACCTGCCCAGCAGTGTCTGTACCACATGGAGCCGCCCACCCACTTGTGTAGAGGATAGCAGAGCCATCAGTATTTACATACAAGGCCCCAGTCACCTGTTGTCTGCTCAAGGCCATCTCTGCAGTAACCCTTTGGTGCCTGTCTTTCCTGTAGAGCATGGTTCCATTAAGCCAGGGATTGTGCCCATATAGTCCTCCAACATATCCCAAACAGAGATTATGGAGACAATCAGTAGATGCCTGCTAAATGAATGCATATGCTTCTTCTCTATATATTTGAAAACTTTCAGTATCTTACCAATTAATATGCTAATAATATTAATAATTAATATAACAATATCTGAACAGAGAAATATAACTTGAGGCCTGGAGGTACAGCACAATGAAGTGCTTGCCGAGAATACAGAAACCCCTGGATTCAGTGACCAGCAATACAAAAACCAGGAGTGGTGGTGGCATAAATCTGGGACCCCAGCACTCAGGAGGAGGCAGGAGGATCAGAAGTTCAAAGTCTCGACTCCAGAGCAAAAGGAAGAGAAAAGGGAAAAAGTGGCGGGTAGGGGGAGTAGATGAAAGAGGGAAGAGAGGGAGGAGGAGGGAAATAAAAAGAAATTGAACACATGAGATACTTGAACTAATCCTGCCGGGCAATTGTGGTGAACTCCGGTAATCACAGTACTTTGGAGGCAGAGGTGGGCAGATTGCTGTGAGTTCAAGGTCAGCCTGGTCTACAGATTGAGTTTCAGGACAGCCAGAGCTGTTACACAGAGAAACCTTGTCTCAAAAAGCTAAAGAAAAAAAGAAAGAAAAAGAAAGGGAGAGAAGGAGGGAGGGAGAAAAGGAGGGAGGAAGAGAGAGAGAGAAACAGAAAAACAGAGAGAGCGAGAAGGGCTGGAGTGGAGAGATGAGATGGCTCGGTGGCTTTCTTGCTGCTTTTGCATAGGCCAAAGTTTGACTTCCAGCACCCATGCCAAGTGACTCACAACCACCATTAACTCCAGCTCCAGGAGATTTGACACCTCTTCTAACTCTGCAGGCACCACACAGACACAGACACACACATATTTAAAAATGAAATTTTAATGAGCTAGAGAGATGGACCAGTGGTTAAGAGCACTAACTGTTTTTACAGAGAACTTGGGTTTGTTTCCCAGCATCCTTGTGGCAGCTCACAACCCATCTGTAACTTCAGTTCCAGAGGCTGCAATGTCTTCTTCTGGCCTCCAATGGTACTAGCATGCAAAATGGTGCACAGACAGGCAAGCAGGCAAAACACCCAAGGTTAATTAGAAAGTTAAAAAAAAAAATCCCCATTCCTGAGGCAAGTAACATTGAGTCAAGGGACACTCTCAGTCTATCAGGTACACATTCCCAAGAGATGTGAATGCAATCTCAGAACAGGCGAAATGAGAGCCAGTGGAACAGCATAGGGTAAAGCACATTTTCTATCTGTTTTGATTCTTGTGACAGAGTCTTGTTACACAGTCACATGTTCTCGGTCCTCTCGCCTCCTAGGTGCTGGGATCCCAGGTGTCACACTGGATGTTCATTTCTATTGTTGTCACTGGATTGTTGTCGTTTTGAGACAAGGTGTCACCGTGTAGCCCTGCCTGGCCTAGAAGGATCTAGGTAGACCAGGCTGGCTTGGAACTCACAGAGATCTGCCTGTTTCTGCCTCCCGATCGTTGGAATGAAAGGCGTGCACTACCATGCCTGGCTAGATTTTCATGTTTAGATAGCAGAAAATTTTAAATTAAGTTCTGTATGGATAATTGTAATATTAAATGTCTTTATTCTAAATTAAATATATATGCTGTTTCTTAAAACAACAAAGTAAAGGTCAGCTTCTAAGAGTACTGAATATGGACACTGCCAGCATTTACACTGACTGCCATCCAAGCAAGGGACAAGTATTTTCACCAAAAGACTTTTCCTTATCATTTCCTTGAGACTATTGAAATGCCCTTCATAAACTATATTAGAAATGCTGCCAGGCAGTGGTGGTACACACCTTAAATCCCAGCACTCGGGAGGCAGAGGCAGGCGGATCTCTGTGAATTCGAGACCAGCCTGGCCTACAAGAGCTAGTTCCAGGACTGGCTCCAAAGCCACAGAGAAACCCTGTCTTGAAAAATCAAAACAAAAGAAAGAAAGAAAGACCACTGTTTGCCATTAATCATGAAGATAAAACTGCATACATCCTGGGATATCTACTCGGCTGCACAGCATAGGAGCTTTTTCTTCTAGAGCCTCTGCTGTAGGGATGGCCAACAGGCCTTAGTGAGCCAAGACACCTTCAGCGAACCCTCGCATCCTGAATTTGATCCATGGGACCCACACGGTAGAAAGAGAGAACTGGCTCCTACAGGTTCTCCCCTGACCTCTACACACCTGCTGGGGCACATACCCACACATATATACACAAAAATAGTAATTATAAGCAAAGAAATGTGGGGGTTTTTTGTTTTTGTTTTTTTAGTTTTTCGAGACAGGGTTTCTCTGTAGCTTTCAAGCCTGTCCTGGGACTAGCTCTTGTAGACCAGGCTGGCCTCGAACCCACAGAGATCCACCTGCCTCAGCCTCCCAAGAGTGCTGGGATTAAGGGCATGCACCGCCACCGCCTGGCTAAAATATTAAGGTTTTTTTTTTGTTGTTGTTGTTGTTGTTGTTTGATTTTTTGAGACAGGGTTTCTCTGTAGCTTTGGAACCTGTCCTGGAACTAACTCTTGTAGACCAGGCTGGTCTCGAACTCATAGAGATCAGTCTGCCTCTGCCTCCCGAGCACTGGGATTAAAGGCATGTGCCACCACTGCCCAAAGAAATGTTTTAAAGTGTTAAAACATCTCTGACCTAATATGTGGCTTGATTAGCATTTATATTTGATCTAGTCTTTTATAATTACCATTAAGAGCTGCCGGACAGTGATGGTGCACGCCTTTAATCCCAGCACTTTGAAGGCGCCAGGCAGATCTCTGTGAGTTCAAAGCCAGTCTGGTCTACAAAGTCAGTTCCAGGACAGGCTCCAAAGCTGCAGAGAAACCCTGTCTCAAAAAACAAAACGAAACAAGCAAACAAACAAAAAGTAGGCCAGGCAGTGGTGGTATTTTAATCTGAGCACTTGGGAGACAGAGGCAGGCAGATCTCTGTGAGTTCAAGGCCAACCTGGTTTACAGAGTTAGTTCTAGAATAGCAAAGGCTACACAAAAAAACCCTGTATCAAAAACAAAAACAAAAAAAAACAAAAAAGAGCCTTCTTAAGCTGAACAGTTGATTATTCTACCATACCACAAATCTAATAAGCATAATATCAGGAGAAAAATTTTAAATACTTCTTCCCTTTAAATCACAGTACTTTGATATTATGGAAGCTGTGTGTACATTTTGAGGGTAAGGATAAAATTAAAATTAAAGAACAGGATATCTTTTCCAACTGATAGTATGTTCTCCGTTCTAATTTAGGGGAAAACCCCACAACTTGCTTAAACACAAGAATTCTAATCATTTCTCTGGGCTTATCTTCAACCTACAGCAATAACACTTCTTTGGACTCAATTTCTGCTTCTAAAGAGGAGAACAAGAATGCTTCCATGGCCGGGCAGTGGTGGCACACGCCTTTAATCCCAGCACTTGGAAGGCAGAGGCAGACGGATCTCTATGAGTTCGAGACCAGCCTGGTCTACAAGAGTTAGTTCCGGGACAGGTTCCAAAGCTACAGAGAAATCCTGTCTCGACAAATAATGCCTCCACGTATATACTAACATCTCCATGTATGTACTAATGCCTCCATGTATAGTCAGTGCCTCTGTGTCTCTGCAGTCATTCAGCCCTACAAGAATGTTCAGGATTGACATCAAAGCTGAGGTCAGGACGGGGGGAGGCAGGTAGCTCAGTGGGTAAAGTGCTTGCTTTGTAAGCAGGAGTACTGTGTTTGCATGCCCAACACCCACATGAGCATGGCCCTGTGGGGGCAAAGGTAGGCAGATCTTAGGAGCTCACTGGACAGTCAGTCTAGTTGAAACAGAAACCTCCAGGTTCAGTAAAAGACCCTGGCCATCATTGACCTCTGACCTCCACATACACCTTTATGAGCAAACACACACACATACATATATACATACACGCACACGCACGCACACACGGAGGGGTTTCAGGGGTGGAGATTGACGTCTGTCATTGTTGATATCACCAAAAGGATTTATGTTGATGAACTTCCTTGTTCTCAGAACAAGAATGAGTAATTTTTTATTGCTCTTTTATTTGAACAAGTAAATATTTACAAAGCACATTTTCACATTATAGTCACTGCAGCATAAAGCAGAGAAAGTTAAAAAAAAAAACAGTTCCTGTGGAAGATGGCTTTCAGCAATTTTCTTTTCAAACTGCCTTAATAATCAAGCATTTGTTTTTATGCACCCAACTCAAATGAATCATTAGAAACCTCCTCAAGTTTAGTTATTTTTGTCAACTGCCACTGTAGAAGCTAACTTGATTTGTGAACTAACCAGGCTAGCTTAAAGGATAAACAATTATATTTTTATTTATTCTAAGGGGAAACGCATGCCACAGGAACAGAAAGTCCAGGTTCTGCTCTGTCACAGTGGAACCACACAGAGAGAGGCACCTGGCCCATGCACATGTTTTTTTCTCTCTTGGGTCCCAGAAAGCCACGCTTCATCCTTGGATCCACCTCTCAAAGATAATTGCCTAACAAGGTTTCCCCATCATCTCCCCCTTTTGTCTAAACAAGAGCAATCCAAACCCAATACAAAACTATATACAATAGGAATAGATAACAAGTATAAAATTATAAACAACATAAGCAATATTAAGCAAACATATGACAAATGTTTTAATAAATATTTTATTTTAAGGAGTCTAAATCTTGCATCAGAAATAAGCTTGGCTAAATCATGAGAGGAAGGTTACTGCGACTATCTAATCTTTAACCCCATCGAAGGCCTGAGAAGGGAAATAGATTTTGCTACAGATCCTTTACCTTCAGTAATCTTTGAAGTTCCAGACCTTAGGTCTGAGTCGTAAGCAGAGTTTGTGTTTACTCTGTAATAATATACTTCCAAGCAATGATTTCTCAAATTACTACTAAAATCCCCTGTACTAATTGTGTCTCAGATTGACACAGATCATATACATTCATTTTCATATCCCTAAAAATTAATCAGGCCTGGAGCATAACATTTAACAGTAATAAACACTCATTGGGTGAAAATGTAGGCTTGCATTGACATTGGCATGCAAGATTGAGAATTTGGGGGTCTAGGGATGTAGTTCTGGGCCAAACATTTGCCTGGCATGCTTGAGACCCTGGGTGCAATCTCCAACACTGGAAGAAAAAGAAATAAATCTTTCAGGGCTGAGGAATATAGCTGGGTGGTAGAGTGCTTGACTAGTATACCTAAGGCTCCACTGTTGAGAGAACTTGCTGTTCTTGCAGAGGACCCAGGCTTTATCTCCTGCACCTGCCTGGTGCACAGACATATGTACAAGAAAAACACTCAAACATAAAATAAGCAGCCCCCCAAAAAAGTTCGGAGGCTTTTTTGTTTTTTGGGGGGATTGTTTTTGTTGTTATTATTATTGTTGTTGTTGTTTTAGTTTCTTGTCTTTTGTTTTTTTCAAGATAGGGTTTCTCTGTGTAGCACTGGGTGTACTGGAAATTTCTCAGTAGATCGGGCTGGCCTCAAACTCACAGAAATCCACCTGCCTCTGCCTGCTGAGTGGTGGGATTAAAAGCATGCACCAGCACTACCCGGCTTAGTAAATAAACCTTTTTAAAAAAAATCAAAAAACAGGCAGGCGGTAGTGGTGCATGCCTTGAATCACAGTATTCAGCAGGCAGAGGCAGACACATCTCTGTGAGTTCAAGGCCAGCCTGGTCTACTGAATGAATTTCTGGACATCCAAGGACACAGAGAAACCCTGTCTCAACAACAACAAAAAAAAAAAAAAAAAAAAAAGGAAGAAGAAAAGAAAAAAAATTAAAGAATAATGAGAATTACTCGAAGGCCACACTCTTCCTTGGCACCCTCTGTCTCGGAAGAGATAAGCTAATGTTCTATTTTAATAAGTGTATGATCTCACAAACTTCTCAAGATTGCATCTCAAATGATCCCATAGACAAATGATCCCTGCTGTCTTGCCTAGAGAGCAAAGTACATCACCAGTTGTTCGTTAGAAGTAACCCTGCCTGAGTTCTCCACCTCAGAACCTTCAAGTGGGCCCTTCTCCCGCCTTTGCCTCTGAGTCCCAGCTTTGAGAGCTGGAGATTTCTTTTTAAGCCAGCTGTTTCTAATAACTTTCCCGAGAGTGGTCTGTGTGTGTGGAGACACTAAAATCTACTGTCAGATCAGCCTTCCGTTTCAATGACGGCAAAGAAAATCTAACGAGCTAGACCTGCGTCTGAGAAGAACATTTAAAATCCACATCTTGAAGAAATTAAAACATTCTGTGGCCCGCTTTCCTGCCACATACGGTTCAATCGTTAACATTTAATAAGAAAGCAAATTCATTTAGAAAGATGTTTTGTAACACAAATAGGAAGAGTCAATGTGGTTAAACACCAGTGAGTTCTTGAAAAGTCCGTGTGAGTCAACCTAGGAATTGCCAGTCATGCATTCTAAATGCAATTATCTGACACTGTCGCACTTGAAGTTCCAAATGTTCCATCGCTGGCCCACACAGCGGGGTGGACAGATGTGGCCCCAGCAAGCTCCTGCCCAGAGTTTGTAGGGATAACAATAAAGCTACTGCCTGGAGCCCTCCTGTGCAGTCACACTCAGTCTGAGTGTTCACAACCACTACCTCCAGAAAGGTCTTTGCCATAGTCATTAATATTTATTTTATTTCACTTTTATAAGTGTAGAGAGCCACCTGAGAGGAAGCGGGTCATGAAGAACACACTGGACCACAGAGGGGAGTGGAGGGAGATGAGGATGATCAAAGCATAGTACATACATGTATAAAGATGTTGTCATGAGGGGCTGGAGAGATGGCTCAGCATCAAGAGCTCTGACTACTCTACCAGAGGACCCAGGTTCAATTCCCAGCACCCCCATGGCCGTTCACAACTGTCTGTAACTCCAGTTCCAGGGGGCCTGACACCCATGACAAAACACCAATGTACATTAAAGGAGAGAGAGAGAGAAAATGAAAACCCACTACTTTGTATAATTAATATATATGGATAGGCAGTGGCAGGAAAGAAGGAAGAGGCATTCTCATTTGATAAAGGGACCTCCCTTCCATCGCTTCAAGGACCAAAAAGATCTCAGCTACAATTACGAGGGTTGACTATACAACAATTCAGCTCGTAGCATGAAACACTGTAATGTTGTATACTCGTATTTCAAATATTTATCTATTTTATGTGCGTGTCTATGTGTCTAAGTCTATGTGTATACACCACATGTGTGTTGTGCCCATGGAAGCAGAGGGGGGGGGATCTCCTGGGACAGGAGTTACAGGCACTGGTGAGCTACCATGTAGGTTCTGAGAACTGAATCCAGAGATTCTGCAAGCACACCAAGGGATCTCAACTGCTGAGCCTCTCTTCAACCCTAAACAATGGATTTTGTTTTTAGGACAATGTCTCACGGTGTAACCCTGAGTAGCCTGAGACTCACTAAGTAAAGAAGAATGACCTTGAACTTTTGATCTTGCTGCCTTCCCCTCCTAAGTGCAAGGATTACAGGCCTGTGGCATCAAGCCCTATTGTTGCAGTGCAGAGGGTCAAATCCAGGGGTTTATGTGTGCTAGGCAAGCTCTCTACCAACTGAGTTACACTCCCGACCCCTTTATATCTCACACACACACACAAAGACAGAAAAGAAAAACAGACTTCCTGAAGTATTTAAGTTCAATCTAATGAGATATATTTAAATATGTTATGAAATATGACTTCCGTTTTGAACTGGAAACTCAGTTTTGTAATAGTTAACATATGCTCTACTCTCTCTTAAAGCTTTTGACCCACGTTGCCTGGGCTCTCTTGCTTGGTTCATTAATGATTACATCATAGACCGATTTAAAGTTTGAGACTCCTCTCAAGATAGCATCCCTCAAAGCAGCTGGATAAACTGCTGTAGTTCCTGAGCCTGTTTTAATCACCTAATTAAAGTGTCCCCACTTAACCTTAACGTTCTCTTCACAAAGTAATGCCATTTCCCTTAACCATAGCAATCCCATCTGATGCTGTCAGCCCATAGTGGGGCACAGGTCCTCTATTTTGGTGAGAATATTGAGGCTCGGATTGGAAAGCAATTACACCTTAGTCTCCTAACCCCTGACCTGTGATCTTCCCATCCTATCAAACTGGTTTTCAAGTCAAATGAAGCCCCATGGGAAGACTTGCAGCACTCGCTCCCCCTGTCTCCGTTGAGACTTGGGCCTTAGCTCATGTAAGTAAAACCAGGCAAAGCCAGCTGTAATGTCAGTACCTGAGAGGATGAGGCAGGAGAATCAGGATCAGGGGTTCAAGGCCAGCCTTGACTGCATAGTGAGTATGAGGCCAGCCTGGCTGCATGAGAACCTGTCTCAAGGGAAACGAAGAAGAGTGGGGAAGGGATGGGGGAGAGATTGTGGAATATTAGTTAAAGATGTGTTACATTCATTTATGCTGTGGAACATTTGTTTAATGATGTAAAAATGTGTTGCATTCTTTAATCTTGCATTTGTTTACCTCTGTGACGATGTGTTACTTTACCTGTTCTACACCTGATTGGCCTAATGAAGAGCTGAATGGCCAGTAGCTATAGGAGAGGGATAAGCAAGGCTGCCAGGCAGAGAGAATAAATAGAAGGAGAAAAAGAGAAGAAGAAGAAGAAGAAGAAGAAGAAGAAGAAGAAGAAGAAGAAGAAGAAGAAGAAGAAGAAGAAGAAGAAGAAGAAGAAGAAAGAAGAAGAAGAGGAGGAGGAGGAGGAGGAGGAGGAGGAAGAGGAGGAAGAAGAAGAAGAAGGCAGGGAGGACATTATGGGTCAGCCACCCAGCTATACAGCAAGCCATGGAATAAGAAGTAAAGAAACATATATAGAATAGAGAAAGATAAAAACCCAGAGAAAAGGATATGCGGGATAATTTAAGAAAAGCTAGCTAGAAGTAAGCCAAGCTGAGGCTGAGCATTTGAAAGAAAGAATAAGCCTCCGTGTAATTATTGGAGATCTGGGTGGCAGGCCCCCAAAGAGCAAAGAGTTAAAAAAGAAAAAAAAAAGAAAAAGAAAAGACAGAGGCAGGTGGATCTTTGTGAGTTCCAGGACAGCCAGGCTGACACAGAGAAGACTTATCTCAAAACAAACAAAAAGCTAAATACAAAATGTATTAGCACTCAACATAACTGACTATGAAAAATTTCAGGTCAATAAGCAACATTTTTAACCTATTATTAAAATACAAGTTGCCACAGTAGTTTGAAGACGTTAACAGTTGGTTTGTCTTCTACAGTGTGACCATATTACCAGATTGTTTGACACTCAGCACTAATTCACTCAGTTCTAAGATGGGACTATGGTGACCATGCAAACTTCATGAAGTTCATGCAATTAGACCACATAGAAAACATATAATGAATAAATTACCTAATGCCTATAATCCCAGCATCTGGGAAACTGAGATTCACATTCAAAGATAGTCTGTCTTCCTAGTAAGGTTACATAGCAAGCCTTCACTATGGAGTAAAACCCGTCTCACAAATAAAATCATACAGAAAAGCAGGCTCAGCCGGGTGGCGGTGGTGCAAGCCTTTAATGCAAGCACTCGGGAGGCAGAGGCAGGCAGATCTCTGTGAGTTCAAGACCAGCCTGGTCTACAAGAGCTAGTTCCAGGACAGGCTCCAAAGCTACAGAGAAACCCTGTCTCGAAAAAAAAAGAGCAGGCTCTTTCTCATATTTGGTAACAGTGAAAAGTTCTTGTTTCCATGTTGCGCCACTGTGACACGGTGTGGCTCGGTAGACTCTGAAATGACAAAGGAAAGTGGAGGTGGAATAATTTTTCTATCTGTTTTGTTTTATGTGTATGAATGTTTTGCATGCATATCTATGCACCGTGTGCATGCCTGGTGCCCACAGAAACCAAAAGCTCCCTCAGGACCTGGAATTACAGATGGTTGTGAACCACCGTTGTGGGTGTCAGGAATTGAACCCTGGTCCTCGATACAAGCGTCAAGCAATCTTTAACTGCTGAGTGTCTCCCCAGTCATGAAGAGAAGTTTTCAGAAGGCGACTTCTGAGCGAGGCGGAACGGGGCAGGCAATGAGACACTTCCCCCCTGCGCCTTTCACCACGCTTCAGTGCCGTCCGTGCATCTGCTGAGTTCCACTTCTAGTGCTACTTTTGCCAACCAGACTGGCCTGATTTTCCTGAGGCTGTTTTTTACCTACCCTGCTAGCTAGAGATTCCAACTTTATCTCTTAGCAGCTTTCTTGTGACGTAATTATATCAGCTGATACCTGATAAGGCATTGAGAGAGAAAGGAAAAACTTGTCTGAGTTTTCACTAAAACACAAACCGTTTGCTAATTTTTAGTGTTTAAGTCACTGCTGGTTTTTCTTCAGCATCTCTAAAATCTTTGTTTTAGCAACCGGATGTTAATGTTATCTCCATTAGCTATAGGGAAGAATCATGCATGAAAGTTGTTCTTTTGTTTGTTTGCTTTTTGTTAGTTTTGGTTTTGTTTGGTTTTGTTGAGATAGAGTTTCTCTGTGTAGCCCTGGCCGTCTGGGAACTCTTGCTGTAGACCAGGCTGGCCTCAAACTCAGAGATCTTGCCTGCCTCTGCCTCCCGAGTGCTGAGATTAAAGCTGTGTGTCACCACGCTGGGCTTTACAGTGTGACCCTATGAGGCTGAAGAAAGCTAGATTTTATTTCCATCTACCTCCCAGAGCAAGTTTTAATTTTAGGCTGTGCTAGAATGATGCCTTATTTACTGTGTTGTAGTGCCCCTCCCACTTTTATTTATATAAATCACATGTGTGTAAACATAACCTGGAAAGAGCTATATAGCTTAATGTCTTTCTCTGTTTTACAAGATTTAGAATTATTTTTCCCAGCATTAGGAAATCAGTTATAAAATTTTACAAGCCAAATCCATTTAGTAATTATTTTTAAATACTTCTCAAACAAGTCACTTAACAGTTGATGGTAAGATAATAGGTACTAAGACCCAGTCTGTAGATGGGTGGTTTCTATGGAAACGAGTCAAAAGAAAGGTCACTTTTGTTAGCCCCACTCATTGCTTTCCTGACCACTAAGCCCACAAGTTTAACTTCAAATGCACCCCTCTTGGATGACAATCTTTCACCTCTGCCTTCTCTTTCTCCTGCATCCATTATTTCTTCTTTCAGTCAGTGGCCAGGCCTATCCAATTCCCTATCCACATGCTCCGTGGACTATCCACCTTTGCAGGCCACTAGACGACCCTCCTTTCCCCAATAAATGGCAGCTTGATGTGGATACTATGTGGCAGTTGATTTTGTGCAGGTCAGCGGTTCCCCTCAAGCCCCTGTGGCCATTGTCAATCTTCTCATTTTTCTGGAGCATCTATTCCAGTAGAGCAGACAAAGCTGGTGGAGCAACCAGTCAACCACCGTCCTCTTCTGGGATGCACGAGAAAGCCACATGTCTTGGCTTCTTTGTGTATGATAGAGTCAACAAGCAAGTTCTATTCACGGAGTGGGAGCTGTAGCAGATCCCTCTGGGGCTGGACCAGAGCTGCCTAAGTGTCCACACGCCTTCTTCCCCCTCAGTGCAAGAGGATGCTCATCCTGTACAGACTAAAGGCGCCCCAAGAGAATCATCGACACTAGCAGTCATGTGCCGGAATAAGTCTGTGAAGCAACTCCTCATGACCCCACAAACACTGCCCTCAAGAGACAAGACCCCACCCCCAGACATAAGAAAGCACACTGACTATAGTTACAAGGCCGACTTTCACTAACCCATTAGCTACATATGGCCACACATTCTGATCTACTGAAAAGGAAAAGTTGTAAATGCCCTTGGCCTTGTGCTAAGTGAAGGAGACAGACTAAAGGCACTTGAGTAATTAGGGTTTAACAACTAGGCTTAATTTCTTCTTGGGGAAGCTAGACTTTCCCAATTTGAGAGCACCAGCCACTATAACCCCACAGTCTCTAAACCTTAGCATCTGTGGGGAGATAGGAAGGGCAGGAGCTCCTCCACAAGGTTCCTTTCTAGTCACCCCAGAAAGTTAGACCCAAATGTAACGCATTGTGCCTGAAAGTCTCCCATTGATCTTTCTTGACTCTATTTTTTTTAATTACCTTTGGCCATGAAACTTTGTATTTATTTTCACTTTTTTATAGAATGTGGAAACTTTGGTCACATAAATAGAAACAGAAGGAACCCAGGTATAGAAATGCACCAGATCTCTGCCCAGTTTTCCCGATAAAGTGATTTTGAATGCTTTACCACTGAAAAACAAGTCACTTGTCGGGAGGCAGAGGCAGACAGATCTCTGTGAGTTCGAGCCCAACCTGGTCTACAGAGTGAGTTCCAGGACTGCCAGAGAAAGCCTATCTCAAAAAAACCAACCCCTCCGCCCCCAAATCACTCGGCTACTCTATTCATCTATTACTAAACAAATCATTTGTTAGTTATCAAATTAAAGGCTAACGATCATTTCCTCCGGCAAATGAAAACTCTCTAATTTGCAAAAGAGCTCATCAGGACAGTTTAACCATTCCCTCTCAGCTCTTCCACCTTACCTTTAGTTTGCTTTAATATGCAAGGTGGTTATACCCAGGAACCATAGCCTCAGGGAGGGTTTATTAAAAAGGGGGTTGGGGGAGATAGACAAAGGGGGTCCTACAAGTGAAACTTGGAGGTGAAAATTTAACGAAAATATAAATATGGAAGTTGAGATCCAAAAAAAATCATTTCTTAAGACTATACAAGCATATGTGCCCCTTGGCCAGGCTTCGCATGCCTCTGGACTGAACCCCTTAGAACAAGTTATGCTTTCCTAAGTATGTAAGGCACCCCAGCAAGGTATCAAACATGGATGGGGTGAGGTCTGGAAACTCTTAAGTTGTAGCCGTCAGAATCAAGCAAGTGGCAGTTTAAGACTTTCAGGTGATGTCTAAAGCAGGGACGGTCTCACAGGATGTACATAACTCAATGTCAGAGCTTTGTTATAGAGCTGATTTGGATTCTAGATCACCCAGTTGGTGTGCGGAGAATTGGAGAACTGATATGAGGGGAAAACAATAAATGTGGTGTCAGTCATGTCGTAAATAAAGCTGCACCCGAAGCCAGACCCTGTGGAAGTCAAGTAGCTGTGGAAAGGGGTTCGTTTCCCCAGGCCATTCCACAGGACCAGGTGAGGAGGAAGAAGAGAGCCAGGCCCTGTTCTCCTGCCTTTCTTTCCCAGACTGGAGGCAGTATACATATTTGCTCATTTTTGTTCACCCCGATTACCACAAGAATTTTTATATAATAGTAGAGAACAGGCTTGGCTCTGTTTCTACCTCTGGAACGAGAAAATGTGCTTTTAAATCACCTGAATCCACGCATTTTTCTCAATTTCTACTTTTCCCATGAGAACACCGTGACTGGGGAATCAATGACGAATCTGCCGGATAACCAGCCCTGCAGGGTCCCTGCAGAGCACAGCATGGAAGGACACCACAATGGTCGCGTGCACGTGCTCACAGCGGAGCGGAACTGGAGATGCTGTCGGGGACCATCACGTGGTCATCACATGTAGGACCCTCCGTCACGTCTCCACTCACAGATATTTGGAAAGTTCCTCTAGCTCATAGTTCATGAAGGAGACCGAGCTGTTCCTCCCACATAGTCCCATTAGAAGATGGGAAGAAGGAAGGAAAACTTCTGGTGAGTGTGAAGGGAAAATAGAATGTTGGCCGCAAAGTGGCCTTCAGTTTTTGGTCTCCTGGATGTGTGGCCCACATCATACCAGAATTCCTACTGTGTCTTCTCTTACCCTGGTCTCAATTGCCTTCCACTGTGATCAGCCTGGCAGAAATGAAGATGTTCCAAAGACAAACTTGTGCTTCTCCATCTGACTATTGAAACAATGGACCCCGAATGAATGAGAATTTCCACCAGGAATATCATGATGGGAGAAGCAAAAGGTGGCAGCCAGAAGGGTGTTTGTCCCTGACATGAGATTTACAGCTTGTCAGACCACCTCACAGAATGAGATTGTGGCCCTGATAATGATGGGACAGTGGTGGGCGGGACCACAGCTTGATGGATCAGTGGTGGGCGAGACCACAGTTTGATAGATCAGTGGTGGGTGGGATCACAGCTTGATCCCGACTTCTTAAATGTACATATCCCTGGCCCTCTATGTGAACTTTAATCTCACCTCAGGACCCTGAAGATGAACTGGAGTGAGTTCACTGCACCTCTTCCCAATATGGCTACTTCAGCAGGCTACAAGAGAACAGATAGCTGAACTTGGCTTCTTGGGGTATAGACTGTAACTCCAAGTTTGGCAGCACCCCAAATGCACTTTACTCTGACTCAGTCAGAGGTCATAGACACTCCCACAGGGCACTAGGCAAGCCTTGGTCTCAGCCTTATCTGCTCAGAGATTAAGTTTGGTCTTTCTGGCCAATTTTAGTTTCCTTTCTCTGATTAAACACACACACACACAACCCCACTCTTGCTCAGCATGGAACTTCAGGACCATGTCCAGTCTTTCCTGTTGGTCGGGTTTGAAAGGTTGCTGATTAATGGCCAGCCAGCTACACTTGTGTTTGCACGTTGTAAGTGCGAGTCTTCCCTGAAAGAATAGCATTCTCCTGCGACTGTCAGGAGACATGCCTGAACTTGTGGCTCTTCAAGATAAGAGCTGATTTTCTCATTTCTTACCTCTTGTTCAATTGTCCCCTGTTGGAAAATAGTATTCTTGGTGTTGCGCACAGAAACACGTAAACGAAGTGACAGTAACCCCACAAGGCAGTTTTTTTTTTTTTTTGTGAAAAGGGTAAACCATGATTTGAACCAGGCTAGCAAGTAACATACATGGCCAAGATGGCATCTGCCGTTTATCCCTGAGGTAAGGGGGAGGAGCTTGACTCTTCTTCTTTGGCTAAGATTCATCTCCTGACTGGTTAATTTATAATACTACTCCAAGGAAATGGGAAATACAGCTCAGGACCATCAAGTTCCAGGAATGCAGCAGAGTAAAACAAAATTTCTACCAGGGTGGGGAGATTAAAGGGTTTCAATTCCTTGGCATAGAAGTTTTCACAGGTGTAGGGAGATTGATGGGATATTGGCTTATGTGGACTATCTACCTTTAATAACATTTCTCATGTCCCCCCCCTTTTTTTTGTTTTGGTTTTTCGAGGCAGGGTTTCTCTGTAGCTTCAGAGCCTGTCCTGGAACTTGCTCTGTAGACCAGGCTGGCCTCGAACTCAGAGATTCACCTGCTTCTGCCTCCCAAATGCTGGGATTAAAGGCGTGTGCCACCACTGCTTGGCTCCCTTTCCCTCTTTTTATTAACATACTAGCTTTCTTCACCCTGATCGCTTCTGGCTTTCCTGGGAAATATGGTACTCACACAGAAAACCACAAGCAGATGTGTGTTCTTGGGAGATGAAAAAGGGTCTGTATGTGGCTGGAGAGATGGCTCAGTGGTTAAGAGCACACAGGCTGCTCTTCCAAAGGCTCCGGGTTCAATTTCCAGCACCTGTGTGGTAGCTCACAACTGTCTGTGGCTCCAATACCAGGGAATCTGGCACCTTCACAGACACACATGCAAGTAAAACATTAATATACATAAAATAAAATAAATCTAAAAAAAGAAAAGAAGACACACCTTTAAAAAAAAAAAAAAGAAGAAGAAGTTAGCCTAAACTAACAAAGTAAGAAAAACTCATTTATCTCCCTACTCAGTTCATGTCATTGGGGTTGGTTTGAGTGAGAAATGTCCCTCAAAAATGCATGTACTTAAATGCTTGGGTGCTGTTTGGGGGAGGCTATGGAACCTTCAGATGGTGGAACCTTGTTGATGTGAATACACCAACGGGGGCCAGATTTGAGAGTTTGTAGCGTGACCCATTTCCAGCTCACTCCCTCACTCCACATTCATGACTGAAGATGCCATCTCTCAGCTTTAAACTCCTGCTGCTGTAGCTTCCCACATGATGGTGGACATCCAGCCCTCTGAAACCATGAGTGCAAATGAATTCCTTTTTAAGTTGCCTTTGGTCACTGTGGTGGTTTAAATGAAAATGGCCCCCATAGGATCATAGGGAGTGGCACTATTAGGAGGTGTGGCCTTGTTGGAGAAACTGTGTCATGGCGGGGGGGGGGACTTTAAGGTTTTAAATGTTCAAGCCAGGTCCACTGTCACTCTCCCTTCCTGCTGCCTCCTGATCCAGATGTAGAACTCTCAGCTACCCCTCCAGTACCACGTCTGCTTGCGTGTGGCCATGCTTCCGGTCATGGACGAAACCTCTGAACTATAAGCACCCCCAATTGAACGTTTTCCTTTATAAGAGTTGCTGTGAGCTTTGTTGACTCCCCATAGGAGGCTTCACCCTCTCTGAGGAGTGGATGGGGGATAGGGTGGGAGAAAGGTGGAGGGAGTGGGAGAAGGGGAGGGAGAGGAGGAACTGGGATTAGTATGTAAAATTAAACAAAAAAGATTCTTTTAAGAAAAAAGAGTTGCTGTGGTCATGGTGTCTCTTCACAGCAGTAGACACCCTAAGATAGTCATGACATTTTGTCACAGCAACCACAAAGTGACTGACAGATGCATTAAATCAGATTTTAGTATACCAGCTTCAGGTGACAGTTAGAGGATTGTCTAAGAGTTTTAGCCTCGGAGATGATTTTGGTAAAACTGGCCATGCGTTTAGCTCTACAGTGAATTGACACATTGATTATAATGCTAAGTGGTATGTAGTACTGGGATCAAATTTTTTTTTTTAAGTTCCTTTTATTGGTTGTTTGTCTGTTGTTGTTGATTGGGTTGGTTGAATTTTTGAGACAAGGTCTTCCCCGAGAGCCCAGGCATACCTAGAACTCTCTGATTAGCCTAGGCTAACTATCATTGAACTATGAGTCTCCTTCTTCAGCCTCCAGGGGTTGAAATTAGAGATGCATCAGCATGCCCAGGTCCGAAATTTTCCTTAAGTATAATAAAGTAGCTTTTATTCTACTGTGTGTTTGAAATGATGACAGAATGAATACTCCTGATCAGCCAACTCGCAATTCTTGAGAAAGTCAACGAGTAGCCCCATGCTGTGACAGCTTCTTGATTTTTACTAGGCTTGTCTGCTTATAAGTTCTAGAAGCAGATGCCTGCCAGCACTCGGTATAAGCTGGAGTTTTGAGGGAAGAGCAAGAGGGCCTACAAAGGTACCTTTAAACAACGTAGGCTAGGCAGATGACAGGGTGTGCCCCTTGTAAGTGAGATGCTGAGCAAAACACTGGGGTATGTGCAGGCATGGATCACAGGCAACCTCCTGTAAAGGACCTGAAAACAGTCTGCTGTCTATAGAAGTTTCGTGGAGGCTGCCTAGCTGCTGCCAGGCACTAGGGACGATTAATGTTGGCTTCAACTGAAATCCCTGGCCTCTTTGTCCCCAGAGACATTGAAGTTTCCCTGTCCCAGAGACTTTTTGATCTTCGACAGTTCATCTAATCTTCAATGGTGGGAAAACTAACACAATTTGGCCTCCTGTCCTCTTCAGTCTTTTGCATCTTAACACCAGCTGTTGGCTTTTGAAATCCAAAGCCAATTGCTTCAGTCTCGCTTGACTAGGACAATTTTCCCTGGAGGTTGGTTTTTGTCTGCCCAACAGCAGAAGGTGTTTAGAATTAGTGGGACTATCACACATACCTAAAGCCCGACTAAGGTGACACTGCCAAGATAACCAGCTGGAAGGATGTCCCCTCCATTTTACCTTAGGTTGAAGGAAAACAAGAAAAAGAAAAGCCTTCATGTTACCTAAGACAATGTGGACAGTCAAAAGCAAGCTGGCCCCTGTGGGAATCATGAGCAAACACTAAGCAGGGTGGTGTGGTCACACTGCAGACCACACAGGGGCTGCACGTGATCAAGCCAAAGGAAACGCCCTTAGAGACAGGCAAGGTTCGTGAGTTACTAGATAGTTACTGGCTTCCCCTTACAAACAGCACGATCACCTTTGGTGATATTCCAAAGGCATATGTCATCTGACATGTTGAGGTCAGACCTGCAGCTGTGAAAAGGAATTTTCCATTCAGATTACAAGGAAATATAGAAAAAGATGGGCATGGCAAAACTTGCCTGTAATCCCAAAATTTGGGATGCTGAGGCAGCAGAATCATCAAGAATCTGAGGCTAGCCTTGGCTAGAGAGTAAGAATTGTTTTTCTTAAAAGAAAGAGAGAGAGAGAAAAGAAGAGAAGGGAAAAGAAGGGAAGGGAAGGGTAGAGAAGAGAAGAGAAGAGAAGAGAAGAGAAGAGACGAGACGAGACGAGAAGAGAAGAGAAGAGAAGAGAAGAGAAGAGAAGAGAAGAGAAGAGAAGAGAAGAGAAGAGAAGATTGCAGACCAATGAGATAGCTCGTTAGGTAAACACACAAGCTGGGCTCCAACCCCAGAACCCATGCAAAGGTAAAAGGAGAGACATGACTCCACAGAGTGGTCCCCTGAACTCCACACCAGTGCTGCAGCACACATGTGCCCTCCCTCGACATCATCATCACATACAACAACAGCAATAAATAAAATTAAATTTTAAAACAGATGAAAAGAAATGCAGCACATTTTTTAAGCCTTAGCTGGGTCCTGACTGTTGTGTTTCACTGTTTACAGAAGGTTGAACTAGAGAAATGTCAACCTCATGGGGTGTCGTGAATTTGTTGATTGGTTTGGAGATGTTGGGAATGTAACTTAAGGCATGCATACTGCCACTCTGTGACCTTGAGTGCAATTAGAGCCCTGAACACTTAAAATGACACACGGTTATTAGTAATTGGCTCCATTTCAAGAATAGAACATGGTGGTGGTGGTGCATGCCTTTAATTCCAGTAATCAGGAAGCTGAGGCAGGCAGATCTCTGAGTTTAAGGACAGTCTGGTCTATGGAGAGCGTTTCAGGACAGCCAGGGTTACATAGAGAAACCCTGTCTTGAAAAACGAAGAAATAAGAACATTTGAAAAGGTTCATTTGCATTTACATCTAGAAACCACTAAGCAACTACCAATATTTGACCCTAGCTCTGTTGTGGGATATTTGTATACTTTGCAAAGCTGTATGGCTGTGACTGGTGTAATAAAAAGCTGAACGGCCAACAGTTAGTCAGGAGGTATAGGCAGGACTTCTGGGCAGAGAGAGAACTCTGGGAAGAAGAAAGGCAGAGTCGCCAGCGAGACACAGAGAGGAAACAGGAGGTGCAAGATGAAAGAGAGGTAACGCCATGTCGCAGAATGCAGATTAATGCAAATGGGTTATTTTAAGTTAAAAGAGTTAGTAGAGACAAGCCTAAGCTGAAGGCTGAACTGTCAAAATTAATAAGTTTCTGTGTCATTATTTTTAAGCTATGGCCCAAAGAAAGTCCAACTACACCACTCAGAATATTATTTAAGGTAAGCTGAATCCTCACATGCTGTACCTTTTGTGCAGATGAGAGATTTGAGGAAACACTCTTCTTTGAACTATCCAGAGACTGAGTACACAAGTGTTGAGAGTGGATCGTGTGCCTGAGTGCCAGGGAACAAAGCAGAATACAGGACAGGTTGCTGCCCTGTGGTTAGGGACATAGGACTGTTCGTTCTACTGATAGGTGGGTAGTCTGGTTTAGCTCATACCTGCATTCAATTTATAGGCTATGAGCAGTGAGTACCAGTTTGGAGCCCAATACCCACATTAATACTGGGTGAGTGTAGGTGGCCCATGTATAATAATTCCAACACCCGGAAAGCAGAGATAGGGGATCCCTAGAGATGACTGCTTATCTACGCTGGTTATATCAGTAAGCTCTAAGTTTAACTGAGAGGTCTTGCCTAAAGATCAAACATGTATATACACTGCATACCACATACACAGATACATACAAGAGAATATGAGGTGAAAAGAGTATTGGCTAATCCTTGTCATTAAAATACTCTTAAAAATCACACTGAAAATATCAAAACTCTGTGATAGTGTTGACTCACATGCTGGAACCACCATCATGACAAGTCTCTCTTTAAATACCTTCTATATTTTTAATCCAATCATATAAAAAAATGTAATTTAAGAAGGGTGGACCAGCCAGGCAGTGGTGGCACAGGCCTTTCACCCCAACACTTGGGATGCAGAGGCAGGTAGATTTTAGTGAATTTGAGGTCAGCTTGGTCTACAAAGCGAGTTCCAGGACAGCCAGGACTACACAAAGAAACCCTGTCTTGAAAAACAAAACAAACAAACGAAAAGGGGTAGATCAAGTTAAAAATGTGTCGGAAGAGGTCAAGTGTGGAGTGGCCCCTATGTCTGCTAGGTTTTAGGCCCTGGGAATGCATAGGGCATAGACAAGCCAAGGCATGTGGAGAGATCAGGCTGTTAACCAGTCAGCAGCTCTGCCTTAGTTGGTGAGAAGCAGTGAAGTGGTGAACAATGAGCGACAATGGGCGAAATCTTTAAAGTAGTACTCAGAAAGGGCCTCTCTGATGGGAGATAATTGGGCAGGGTCATCAGACAGGAGATGAGGGGGCTCTGGGTGGAAGGGAATAGATGGGGGAAGAGTGTCGCCATACTTGGAATACGCAGCTGCTAGGATTTGGTCACTGAGTAATAAAGTGTGAGGCTCAGAGAAAAGTGTTATCAGACAGGCATGGTGGCACATACCTGTAATCCCAGCATTTAGGAGGCCAGCTTGGGCTGTGTAGTTTCATCTGTAAAGAAAGGGAGAAGGATAGAAAAGAGAAGAGAGGAGGGGGAAGGGGAAAAGGGAAGACTTGAGGATTGGGGGAAGTTAGCGGGCAAGGAAGGAATGGTATGTGGAAGGTAGAGACCGAAGGACAAGGTAGAAACCGAAGGACAAGGAGTTCAAAGTCTGTTGGAAGGAGGCCACTTGTTGGTTTTCCGACTGCTCAGCCCTGAAATAATCACACAGAAATCATATTATTTCCAATACTGTTTGGCCAATAGCTTAAGTGTATTTCTGGCTAACTCATATCCTAAACTAACCCATCTCTATTAATCTGTGTATCGCCATGTGGCTGTGGCTTACTGGGTAAAATTCTGTCCGGCATCTGTCTCCAGTGGGGGCTACATGGCTTCTCTCAAACTCTGCCTCCTTTCTCCCAGCATTCATTTTAGTTTTCCCCGCCTAGCTCTACTCTTTTGCCCTATCACAGGCCAAGACAGTTCTTTATTAACCAATGGTATTCACAGCATACAGAGGGGAATCCCATATCAAAAGTCATCCTCAGCTATATAGTTTGAGGCTCACCTGGGCTACATACAATTAGGGAGGAAGAAAGAGAGAAAGTGAGGTGAGAGAGGTGGAAAAGGGAAGGAAGGAAGAGGAAAAGGTGTCGAGGATACCGCCAGGACATCTAAAGTTGGCCTGAGCCTGCTGAATTTGAATCAGTCTATTCTACTAAAATCCCTACCAAAAGATGAATAAAGCTTCATCTTTGAGCAAAGTAGCACGTGTGACTTTCAAAGACACCATCTCCACTCTTTTCTCTGAACCAATAATATCTTGTTATTTCTGTTTCATAGCTACAAATAAAATGGCATATCAGGATTAATAAACCTGCCATGGTCAAAGCACTCACCGGGGAGAACTAGGTACTGGTGTAGGAGGTTCTTCTGTATTTGTGTTGCTTTCATTGGTGAATAAAGAAACTGCCTTGGCCTTTTGATAGGGCAGAAATCAGGTAGGCGGAGTAGACAGAAAAGAATCCTGGGAGGAAGAAGACAGAGACAGGGAGAGCCGATATGGAGTCACCAGAGTCAGACATGCTGAATCTTTCCCGGTAAGCCATGACCTCGTGGTAAACACAGATTAATATAAATGGGTTAGTTTAAGATATGAGAGTTGGCCAAGAAGAGACTAGATATAATGGGCCAGGCAGTAATTTAATTAATACAATTCCTGTGTGGTTATTTTGGGGGTTAAGCTAGCCGGGCGGCCAGAAGGCGGGCAGTGGGACACAGCCTGCTCCTCTTACTACAAGGTACCATGAACATTTCCCGACTTACCTGAGGAGTTCTGGAGGCTCTTGACTCCTCCATAACATCAGCCATTTATTTAAGCTTTATGTTCTCTACCAGACCCAGCAAAGCATCTGGCGTGTCATGGGCCCTCAGCAAATGCCACCTGCCTGAAATCCTCTCAGGCACTGTATTGTGAGTGTGAGAACACAGGCTTTGGAATAAGTCCCATCTCGGTTCTGTCCTGACCGTTAGTCCTCTGACACTGAGCAAGTTTCATCACCTTCCAATTTGCTCAGCCTTAAAAAGGCAAAGGGGGCCAGCGGGCTCAATGGTAAGGCATGTGTTGACATGTTCAGACAGAGTCCCAAAGGGGGCAGGGTGGCTCAGTGGTAGGGCGTGTGTTGACATGCTCAGAAGGAGGCCTGAGTCCCACCAGGAGAGAAGAAGGAGAGAGAGGACGGGGGAGGAGAAGGGGAAGGAGGAGAAAGATGAGGAAGAAAAAAAGAAAAATAAGAGAAGGGGAGAAAAGAAATCCAGAAAGAGAGGAAGAGAGATGATCATACTTAGTCCTCAGAGATGTTAAAGGGATTTCGTGAAATGACATTTACAAACCAGTTAATCCAGGAGTTGGCATTCACCACATAATCAGAAAGTGTAAACACCAGGACTAGTCAGCCTATCTAAAAGTTGCTACAGGTTAGAGGACCCTAGAACTTAAAGCAGAGCCGCTGGGGAAACCTTCCCTGTTCAGCTGCCCTGGTCCTCACACTGCAGGCTGCTGTGTTGGCAGAGGAGCACAGGCTGAGTCATCACGGCTACCCCGGGGTCATTCTAAGTCCCACAGGACTGTGGCCCTGATCCCCAGCACATCCATATCTAGCTCTCTGGTCTCTGGAGAGAAAAGGGCTAGCAGAGGCATCTGGGTACTCAGCTCAAATGTCCGTCTGTCTTATCTGCATTCGTCCATTTGTCTGCTGTCCTGCCAGCCTTGACTTGTGCCTACGCTGGTGCCAGAGAGACACCTGAGTTGTTGGACCTCAGGCTGCACGCAGAGGTGGACAAGTCATTCCAGTCTTATTGTTTTGTGGGTAATTAAGGAAAAAATACTAAGTTATTGCTTAAATTCTATTTCTGAACCTGATATGAGGAAACCAAAAAATTTTATTTCAGGTCCCCTCACTAGATTCCCTTCACAGTCACACTGAAAAAATATAAAAAAAAAATAGGACTAGCAAGATGGTTCACTGGGTAAATGCATCTGCTCTCAAAGATGACGACCTGAGATTAATTCTTGGAACCTATGTGGTAGAAAGAGAACTGATTTCTGAATGTTGTCCTCTGACCTCCTCACATTCATGATACACGTGCGTGCATGCATGAGTGCACACACACTCATAGATACTCTGCCAATGAATAAAATATATGTAATACACAAATAAATAATAAAATACTTACTGAACACTAACCAGAGAAGCTCCCACCCTCCAAGACAGTCACGAGCTGGCTCACACACCTGACTCAGCACACGGCTCGATCTCACATTACTTACTGGCACCATCTTTGCCTTTGATACCAGTACACTCACCTGAAAGGCTTGCCGCTTCTTGCTTTTTCCCTTAAAAGCCTCTGGGAGCTATGCAATGTCTTCTGTTGATGACTCTTCCTAATAACTCTTCAGGAGTCAACCACCTATCCAGATGCAGGAAAAAAGTCAATACGTACACAAAGCCTACAAAAAAGTCAATACGTACCACATATACCTACCAGAAACTGCCTGAATTGTAACACTTATGGTCTACTAAATGTGTCTATTTGTTCGAAGGGCCAAGGGCATGGACATCTGAACTTTAGTGCCCGACAGGGGGAGGGAGAGGAGGGAGCGGGTGTCCATGAATCCTCTGGTATTAGGGCTCCTAGGAAATCACACACTATGATTTCCTGGAAACGTAAAAATACCAACGTCCCACGTCAACCAGTAAAAGAAGAATCTCTGCGGTTGAATCTCACAGTTTAAATTTGCTCATTTCAATGTGGAAATATGGAAAATCCTGTGCAATGGCTCTTAAACATTGCTGAGTCACAGACTCCCTCAACAATAGAAACTGGGATGGGCAGAATGGCCCTGTAGTTAAGAGCACTTGTTGTTCTTCGTAGGACATGAATCCATTCCCCGAACCTACATTAGGCAACTCACGGTGGTCGGTAACTTCAGTTCCAGAGAATCCAGTGTCTTTATTAGGATGGACCCTAAACCCAGCATGAGTGGTGTTTTTGTAAGAAACAGATATCACTTGAAGACCTAGATCCGGAGAAGAGTTGGATGTGTGATAAGGGGAAAACAGTCAGAAATGATGCCTCTATGAGCCAAGGAACGCCAGGCCAGGCAAACACCTGGAAGAGACACAAGGAACAATCCTCCCCTATAGTCTTCAGAGGGAGCATGACCCTGATGACACCTTGATCTGCGAGAGGACAAATTCCTGTTGATTTAAGTCACTTGGTTCAAAGCACTTTATGTAGCTGTCTTAAGAAACTAGTACAACTTGTGGTGTAGTGAGTTACCTTTATTTCCAACACACAGGAGGCACAACCAGGTAGATTGTTGTGAGTTCAAGGCCAGGTTTACATAGTGAGTTTCATGCTATCCAGAGCTATATGTACTTGGACCCTGTATCAAAAAAAACAACAACAAATAAACAGCAACAACAACCAAACCCCTCTACACCTCCTAGTTATTCCTTAGGTCTAAGCAGCGTGCTGGCTACAGAAACCATGGGACAATGCTGGCCATCTCCACTGTACCAGCCTGGGTTGGTAGAGAGACTTGAGTTGCTGTCCCCAACTCTGTGTCTTAGGAAGCCTTGAGTTGAATACTATTTCTCAACATTTTCTCTCATGGCGCTCCATTTCCTCTGGGTACTGCAACTGTGTCTTATGTCCCTGTTTTAGGGTTTCTGTTGCTTCCATGAAACACCATGACCAAAAAGCAAGCTGGGGCTGGGGGGGGGGGCGCTCAGAGCTTAAGAGCACTGACTATTCTTCCGTAGGTCCTGAGTTCAATTCCCAGCAACCACATGGTGGCTCACAACCATCTGTAATGAGATCTGGTGCCCTCTTCTGGCCTGCAGGCATGGAGACTGAACACTGTATACATAATAAATAAATAAATCTTTAAAAAAAAAAAAGAGCAAGTTGGAGAGCAAAGAGTTTATTTGGCTCACACTTCCACATTGCTGTTCATCACTGAAGGAGTTCGGGACAGGAACTCAAAAAGGGCTGGATCCTGGAGGCAGGAGCTGATGCAGAAGCCTTGGAAGGATGCTGCTTACTGACTTGCTTTCTTATAGAATCCAGGACCACCAGCCCAGGGATGGCACCACCCACCATGGGCTGGCCCTCCCTCCCTGATCACTAATTGAGAAAATGCCTTACAGCTGAATCTCGCGGAGGCATTTCCTCAGCTGAGGCTCCTTCTCTCACTACTCTAGCCTGTGTCCAGTTAACACCCAAAATCAGCCAGTACAGTGCTCATGTTCAACTTGATTGTGACTTTTCTAGGAGCAGGAAAAATATCCATGACTATATCAGTGCCTGGCTTTAAAAAATCCTCAATGAAGGCTTCTGTACATGCATTAATGAATGAATGAATGTTCTCAAGGCATTTAGCACTTACCTAGATGGATTTTCCTGTTGCCCCTGCACCCGCTGACTTGAATCATTGACAGACAGAATCTGAACCGTTTCTGCATGTTCCCTTTAGTCTCTTCTGCAGCCTTCCCTATCTTGCTCTGTATCCTCAAGTCCTTGTGTGGTTCCTTTTATTCCTTTTCTTACTTCATTTTCTCTTCAATTCTCCCGGTTGTGATTACCAATGATATTTACATGAGTCTCTGTTGTGTGATAAACTTTTCCTAAGGAGATGTAGCACACACATCTATTCACCCTGGACAGGGAACCTACAACAAAACAAAGTAGAAATATAACCAAAGTCCAATCTAGTGAGCTGCTGTGGAATAATCTTTCTGTACATTGTGTGAATATATGCTGCTATGATTGGTTTAATAAACAAACTGGCTGGCCAAGAGCTGAACAGGATAAAGCTAGGTGGGAAAGCCAAACTGAGAATGATGGGATGAGGAAGGGCAGAGTCAGAGGATCACCAGCCCGATGCACGGGGAGCAGGAGTGTACAAAATGAGGCAACAAACCATGAACCATGTGCCAACACATAGATGAACAGAAATGGGTTAATTTAAGTTTTAAGAGCTAGCTAAAAACAAGCCTGAGCTATTGGCCGAGCATTTAGAATTTATATTAAGTCTCCAAGTCAGTTATCTGAGAGTGGTTGCAGGATGGGGAAACTCTGCCTACAGTGAACCAGTGAGTTTTATTGAGCCAGGGATGACTTACTGGAACAGAAATGACTCAAAGACAACTGCATGAGTGACAACTCACAAAAGCTGGGAGGGCACGCTGCACAGCCTGCAGGCAGCTCAACAGGTTGAAGAGTGTCCTTTTCAGGTGTCCTGGTTGGTCTAAACCTCAGCTGATTTCTGTTTCTGGTCTAAGAACCTTCTTTGCAGCTTAGCTTCATTCTGTATGAGGACTCTCGGGGCTTTTGTTACTTACCCTGACAGGGAGGGACCTAGTGAATCTAGTCTGTTTCAGAGGCTTCCTGAAGCTCATGAGTTGTTTACCTTCAGAAGTTTAAGGAGTTTCCCTGCAGGGTGGAATGTTTCAGTCTTGGAGGAAACAGTTATGTGGCATTCTCAAATTTGAGATTAAGTCCCCTCCTGCACTTCACAGCTCTGTATCCATGTCTTCCATGAGGCAGTTCTCCCTGAGTGTTCCTACACATAGAGAACAAAAGTCAACAAGCTTGGAGCAGAGACTTGGCTTAGTGGTTAAGAGTATGGTCCTCCATACTGCTGTTGTAGAGGACCCAAGTTATTCCCTGAAGGGACTCTAGCCAGCCTGAGTATGGCTAACATGACTCTGGCAGGCCTTGCCCTTCTCCCTATTCCCTCTGCCCTGTTAAAAACCATTTGATTGCATTCCTAAAGCTCACTACTGAGGTCCATTCCCTTATTTGGCTAATTCTTCCTCCTCTGGCTGACTACCAAGGTCCAGCTATCAAAGTATTGAAGTCTAACAATCAAAAAACCCCTTTAGGCTCACCCAGTTAGCATGCCCAATTAAAATTAAACACCTCATCCTAACATTGGGTTTCCCCCTTTCCCTTTATAAACTACCACTTTCCTATGGGCTACATCTGTCTCATCTCTATTCAGAGGCAATCCTTTGTCCCCCTCCAGACAAATATCCCTTCCCCTTCTCCCTCATCTTATCTTTGTCTTATTTTATCCATGCTCTTTGTCTCTCTGGGGCAAATAAATCTCCTTTGTGCTGAGAACTTGGTCTTGGTGTGTCTTGAGCCTATATCAATCCTTTCAGTCCCAGTACCCAAGTCAGGCAGTTTGCAACCACCTCTAACTCCAGGGGATCTGATGCCCTTTTCTGGCCCGTAAGGGCACTTGGGTGCACACATGCACATATCTAGAAGCAGATACACTCTTACAGAATTTTCTTTTAACTCAACCAACTTTACTTCTTCTTTACATCTGTGAGAGTTTGAAGAAGAATGGTCCCCTCCAACTCATTTACATACTTGGTCAGCAGTTGGTAGAACTGTTTGGGAAGGATGAGGAAATGTAACCTTGTCGAGGTATGTCACTGGAGGTTGTTTCCAGGTTTTAAAAACCATGCCATTCCCAACCTCTCTTTCTACCTTGTGCTTGTGGATCAAGATGTACACTCTCAGCTATTGCTTAACACCATCCTGCCTTCCATGCTCTCTGCCATAATCATCATAGACTTATCTTCTGAAACTGTAAAGCCTGTGTCAACCCTGTCTTCTATAAGTTGCCTTAGTCATGGAGTTTTATCACAGCAGTAAAAAAGTAACTAAGACAGTATCTATATTAATTACATTTGTATCACTGTGACCCAAACGCTAACAAGAACATCTTAATGAAGGACTTTATTTGTTTTATTTTATTACTCATGGTTTCACTGGAGTCTAGTCCTTCATAGCAGAAAAGGGATGAGGAAATGGTTTCATTAGTGGCAATTGTTTATGCTGTGGTAAACCAGAAAACAGAGAACCAGGGGCCAGGTATAACCTTCAGAAGCCAGTGCTGAGGAGGAGGAGACAGGCGGATCTCTGGGATTCCCTATCCAACCCCACTTAGCCTAAATGACGAGCCCAGGCTAATGAGAAACCTGTCTCAAAAAGAATAAAATGAACAGGAGCTGGAGCGATAGCTCAGCTGTTGCAAGCACGTGCTGCTCTTGCAGACAAACTGGGTTCAGTCCCCCATACCCACATAGCAGTTAATGACCAACTATAACTCGAGTTTCAAGGAATCTGACGCCTTCTTCTGACTTCCATGGGCACCAGGAATGCACATGGTATACAAACATATGTGCAAGCAAAACACTTACATACATTAAAATAAAAAACCAACAAATTATTTTTCGAGATAGGGCCTCTCTGAGTAGCTTTGGAGCCTGTCCTGGAACTTATTATGTAAACCAGACTGGCCATGAACTCACAGAGATCCTCTTGCCCATGAGATGCACCTGCTTCTGCCTCCCAAGTGGTAGGATTAAAGGTGTGCGCCATCACTGCCTGGCTAACAAATCTTAAAAACAATAATAGTAGGGGGCTGGATAGTTGGCTTGTTGGTAAAGAGCATTTGTTGCTCTTGCAGAGGACCTAGATTCAGTTCCCAGCATCCACATAGTGGCTGACAACTATCTGTAACTCTAGTTCCAGGTGATGCTAGACCCTCTTCTGACCCCCATGAATACCACACGTAGAAGTGGTACAAATCCATACATACCTACAGGCAAAACACTCATACACATAAAATAAAATGTAAAAATCTAAAAATATTTTTTTTTAGGTGGACAGCTTTTTAGGAGCAACATTCAAGACTGACTTCTGCTATATGTGTGCAGTGTTCATGCACACACAAACGCACACACACAATGTGATACAGGAACTGTCTTAGGATTTCTATTGCTGTGATGAACACCATGACCAAAGAGCAAGTTGGGAAGGAAAGGGTTTATTCAGTTTATGCTTCCACCTCACAGTTCATCATCACAGGAAGTCAGGGCAGGAACCTGGAGGCAGGAGCTGATGCAGAGGCCATAGAGGGGCGCTGCTTACTGGCTTGCTCCTCACGGTTTGCTCAGCCTGCTTTTTTTTTTTCTCATCCTGCTTTTTTATAGAACCCAGGAGCACCAGTCCAGGAATGGGACAATGGACTGCTCTACAGACTTGCCTATAACCTAACCTGGCGGAAACATTTCCTTAACCAAACTTCCCTCCTCTCTGACACCTTTAGCTTGTGTCAAATTGACATAAAACTAGACAGCACAGGGCCCTAAAGAATTTACTTATTTTTCATTCTCTCATTCCTTCCTTCCTCTCTCTCTGGCTTTCTGTTTGTGGTGCTGAGTGTTGAAGCCAGGGCCTCTTACCTTCCTGGTCAGCTCTCCACTGCTGGCTGCACACCCAGCCCAAAGATAAAATCATCTTTCTGATCTGAGCAATTGGCAACACTTTCTCAGAGAAAAACAGATTTTTTGACATGGACCTTGATGTTCAACGAAGGTTTGAACAGCAAAAGTGAGAAGGAAAAAAGATCCAAAGTTGGTAGAAACATATAAGCAAATCACAGAAAGAAAGAGCAGAAACAGAGGAGGGGATGGGGAAGCAGATAGGAAATCAGCTTAAAGCGGGCGGACAGGAGAGGATTTGGGCTGTGGCTCCCTGAGGAGAATTTGCCAACATTACAAGAATAAGAGTTGGACACCAAAAGCCACAGAAAAAGAAAAAAGATAGAAAGAAAACAAACGAGAAGAAACGTTGTGGGAGCTCGGTACTTGAATAACATGGTTTAAAAAGCAGAAACTGACATTTCAAGAACACGGGAAAGAGGAACTTGCTGGGGGACTGCAGCACATGGAGCTACACACTAACCGCTTTACATACATTTGAAGGAGCCGGTGCTCAGAGCAGAAATAAAAGAGCTGGGTGTCGCAATAAGACCAGTAGTGACCTTTTAAAAAACAGCAACTGTAAAAGAGCCGCATGATTAAAAATTACACCTTTTGAGGAAGTCAACTAAGAAAGCCTCATCGTTAGAGACATGGTCCCAATAATAGCTTGCAGGCTTGCTTGTTGAGATTTGAGTCACTGATAATTTCAATGGCAAAACAACTTACCTGATAGTGAAGGCAGAGCCTTTGCTTATTTGAAGTAAAAAGCAGTGGATGATACCTGACCCCTGTCTTGTTTCTGATGACCCACCTTCTCGGTTGAGAGCTGCGAGCTCTGGACCATCTCCAACTGTTTCATCGGTCATGCTCAGCTGTCTAGCATCTCTGAGGCAGGGGGCTGCTTCCTTCATCTCTTTGCTCGGTCGGAATTTAGTAATCCCAGGAACAACTATGACTACAAAAGGCTCTTGTAATCCTCTGAAGTATTTGGGAGGGCAAGCCTGGCCAAGAGCCTGGCTTCCACAAAATCTTCCAACCCCTTCTCGACCTCATAAAAGTGACACTGCTTAAGAGTTATGATCCCTTTCTCATGCATGACTTGAGAATGGGGGAGAAAAGAGAAGGAGAATGTAGTTTGTGTGGGTAGAGATCTTTCCAATTAAGGCTGCTGTAGGTAGGTCTGGGATGCTGCTCAGTCAAGTGGGTGCTTTCCGACTTCGCACTTTGCCCTGGGTTTGATCCCCCAGCACTGTATAAATAGGGCATGGTGGTCCGTGGCTATAATTCTAGGACTCTAGAGGTGTGGAAAGAAGGATCAGGAGTTCAAGACCAACCTCATTTCATATGGAATTCAGAACCAGCCTGGCCTGTATGAAGCTTGGTCTCAAAAAGGAGGAAAAGAAATCTACTATAGATGCATATAGAATCACATTAACACCATACAAGGGCAACCAACCAGTTTGCCTGGGACTGCAAGTATTTCCAAAACAAAGGATCTTCCATTTAACTCAGAATAGCCCCGTGTCAGTAAGGACCAAAGAACTTTCCATATTCTTCAAAGATAAAGCTATTAAATGTTGCCATGAAGACAAGGGTAGATAGCTATGATCCACTTGGTGTGTGTGTGTGTGTGTGTGTGTGTGTGTGTGTGTGTGTGTGTAATGCGTATGAGTGACACATAAAGACAAAATTGTCCCAGCCATACATAGATATGTGTGTAGATGCACATCTATATACATTTGTGTGTATACATACACACACAATTTTTTATTTATTTATTTATTTATTTATTTATTTTTGCAGTGCTGAGTATCAAACTCAGGGACAGCTATGCAATTGTTCTTCCCCTGGGCCATACTCCCAGCCCCTATATTTTTTTTCTCTTGACAGTCTCACTATGTAGCTCTGGCTAGCCTGGAATTTGCTATATAGACCAGGGTAGCCTTAAGCTCACAGAGTTCTGCCTGCCTCTGCCCCTGTAATAATTTTTTGGCCGGATCTCCCTCTAACTGTAAGACAGTTTGGGTAGGAGGATAATAACAGCATCTTTTAACCTGCGTATCTCTGCTCATTAGTCCAGCTATCTTCTTCTATAAATAGTGTGAATTGCAAGAATGTACACACACGGCTTTTTTCCTGTTCCACTTCCTTGTGCGAGTTAATTTAAACCTTCTCATCGTGGCTGGGTACTTTCCAGGCCTCAGGGAAGGTCCCTGGCTCCCTGGCACCTAGAAGTCAGCTGTGAAGAATTAGACTGAGTTCTTTATGTTCTTTCATAACGACACTTTAAGAGTTAACATTGCAGCCTAGACTCACTAACGCTCTGAAATTTTCCTTTTCCACGAAACTCCAGTAAAGCTTGCAACAGGAATAAAGGACCATTTTAACAGGCTGGTGCCCGGGCTACCTTGTCTTTTCATGGCGTCTTTTCTCCACAGGAAGGGGGTGTTTTTCTAATGAGCTGATGTGTGTTCTGACGACAGAGCATCTGGGAATCCCTGACTAAAAAGTGGACTTCATGAAAAATAGGATTTCATAACACAGCCATCTGTGGCTCCCGACTCCACCCCAGCCCTGGTTGATGATGAGTCATCAAGGCCAACTGGTGAGTGTAGATGGTGTCTATTCTTTGCTTCAAAACATAATGGTAACATTTTTTTTTCTCTTCCTTCCTAACTTCTGCCTGGGCCTTGTGCCATGAGACAGACGGGGGTGGGGACAGCTCAAAGCCTACAAATTGCTGCTTTGACTGGCTCCTTCTAATCCTTCTCTTCCCCACTACAAATAACTCAAGCAGGTCTGTCTCAATGGGGAGCTGGTTAGCAGTATATCTTTCAGGATTAATTCTGACCTCTTTTATCGCCAAAACCCTCCCAGGGCTGAGAGAAGACTTCACCACCACCACCCCATCCCCCCCTCCTGTGGCTGGCTCACTTTGGATTCTTGGAGTGTAGTGCGACAATTTCCTTGGGTCCCCTTTATTGCTGAAGAGTGGAAAGCCCCTGGAAGGCAGGAATGTGGACGGTGCTACACGCTTATCATCATTTTTTTTTCACGTAACAGCTAAGCTTAATAATAAACTCTTTACCCAGAGAAAAGCCCGGGGTGTAAAACTCTTGTTGCATTTAGTGAGGCTGTGTTCTGAAAACAAAGCTGGGCCTCTCCCAGCCCCACAGCAGGAGACAGTTGTGCTGAGGGAGCAAAGGGAGGGAGTTTTGAAACCAGAGAGCTCCAAGTTCAAATCCTGCATCTTGACTTTGGGAGAAACTTGGCTATTTTGAAGATTACCAGGCACACCTTCTAAGTAGGAGTATTCCGCACAATAGCTGAAATAAAATTGTGTTTTTAAGTGTCTGGTGTATCAGAGACGAACAAAAACTAGCATATTTCTTGGGGAAGTTTCATTCATCTGATGGATTCAAAGTGGATGCATCAAACCCCTATGGATGAATGTGACGCTGACTCCCCAAAGCCAAAAACAAAATCAGACAAGATCTGACATCTGTCCCCCAAATGAACAAATTCTTGCTCTTAAACCCAGAAAGTGTCCTTCAAGAGCCCCCATTAAAGCCAGGCATGACTATCCCTACCCTAAACCCAGCACTTGAGAGTCTGGGCAGAAGGGTCACCTTGAGTTTGAAGCTAGCCTAGGTTACATAGTGAATTCCAGGCCAGCCTATGCTACAAAGTGAGACTATTTCAAAAAGAAAAAGAAATAATCCCCACTGGGAAACTATCTCATCTAAATCTAGCCTTTCTCAAATCCAAACTAAAAAAGGCTCTCCGGTTTGCATTTGTGGTTGTTTTAACATCTTGGATTTGTTATATGAAAATCAAGACCTGAAAAATTTTTGAGGCTTTACCACATACATTTATTTATTCATTTGTTTGTTTGTTTGTTTTATACGGGGGAGTGAATGCAGTCCATGGTTTTTTTTTTTCTTTTCTTTTTTTTTTTTTTAAAGCAAGTCTATCACTGAGCTAGCTATATTATATCACCAGCCCAGAAGTAGAGGGTTCTGTTTTATGAGCACTGGTGTTTTGCCTGCCTGTATGTCTATGTGAGGGTGTCAGATCTTAGAATTACAGACAGTTGTGAGCTGCCATGTGGGTGCTGGGAATTGAACCTGGGTCCTTTGGAAGAACAGTCAGTGTACTTAACAGCTGAGACATCTCTCCAGCCCCACAGTCCATGTTAAAATCAGGAGACAAATTTCAGGGGTCAGTTCTCTCTTTCCAACACTCAGGCGCCCAGGGACTGACCTCAAGTTGTCAGGCTGCACGGTTGTCAGGCAAGCATCTTTACCCACTGCCCCGCCTCCACCACCTCACTTACCCAGGACCTGAATTGTTATGTGAATACGTGAAATGGTATTTGGGCATTTAAATGTTATGCCTGAAACCTGTGATCTACAGGCGGCAACAAATGATTTGCCATCACTAAGGGTTGACAAATGAAAACCCAGATGCCTCATCAAGGGGGAAATGGCTTTGGCCCCTTCAGATTCACAGATCCATCACTGTTCGGCCACCTCCCTTCAAAAGGTTCCTTTTAATATCTCTTTCTTTCTTTCTTTCTTTCTTTCTTTCTTTCTTTCTTTCTTTCTTTCTTTCATTTTTTGTTTTGTTTTGTTTGAAACAGGGTTTCTCTGGTTAGCCTTGGCTGTCCTGGAACTTCCTCTGAAAACCAGGCTGGCCTTGCCTTTGCCTCTGGAGTGCTGGGATAGTATCGTCTTCTTGATGGGACAAGATCTTCCCCAGTTCTGCAAGGAAGCTCATTTCTAACCCTCCATCTCAAATGGAAAATTAACTGATATTTTATTGACTCTACATCTGAGCTACACATGATGGAGGTTATCAATGCCTGTGATTTTCATGGTGGATTGAAACTGATATATTTATTTCATTTTATGAGAGAACTTGGATCAGAAGCAAATGACAAAATAGCAGGCTGATTTCAACCTAGAAGCAATGACAGCTGTGGGGTCAGGGACACTGAGAGAACTGGGCATGGTAGTACATGTGATCAAAGCACTTTAAATGGGACTGCAGCAGGGGGATTACCATAAGTTCAGGTCAACCTGAACTACATAGAAAGACCCTGTATTTTAAAAAGAAAAGGGGGAGGGGAGGAGAGAAGATGAAAAAAAAAATAATGTGGGCTGTGGGCTTTTCTAAGTGCAGTGGAATGTTTCTCTGCTTTTGGGGAACTTCACCCAGGAAGCTTTGATTCCAGAAAGGCAGCAGTCACAAAACCCGTGGCTTCTAGGTTCATTATCTCACACCCAGAAGTATAAGAAAACCTGGCCAAGGAGTGATTGGAGTATCTGTGAACTAATCAAGGAAAGTGGGAAAGAGCTCAGACTGGGTGGGGCTGCAAGGAAAGTGTGCCATTAGAAACAAGTTGCCCTGCCCAGTGGACAGATCTTGGTGGGGGTACGATGGTGGGGGTACGATGGTGGGGGTGGGGGTGACATAATTTCTATCAGGATTGGTAATTTTTTGAGCACATCATGTGCAGAGCCAGGAAGCAGTCTACCAGCCCTGTATGTGTATCCTCAGCCCAAAACCTAGCTTGTCCATTCAGGGGAGGGGTCATAGCTAGCTCATGATTCACCATAGGTCCTACCCTTACTAACTAAGGGATGCTAACTCCTGTCTCAGGAAAAAACAAAACAAACAAACAAAAAAACAAAACAAAACAAAACAAAAAACACCTGAATAGAAATAGGACATTGGAAATGGACAAAGCTTACAAACCCTGAAAGAAAATATAAGAGAATGAAAAAAAAAAAAGAGTAGCAAACTTTTCCTATATGCTGTGTAGCATTTTTCCTGGGGAGATGTGACAGAAATGTCTACTTACGCCAGAAAGGGAACCTACTACTGCCAAAGTCCAACTTGAAGGAACAATGATTTTGTTGGGGTTGTTTTCAGGAATATGGACAACTCTGTGTCCCTGAAAGTACACCCCAACATGGGTGATGACTTGAAAACCGGAACTCTGGAGCTCTCTGTCCAGTGTCTTCTCTCTTCAGCAAAGCTTATTGTTTATATAACCTGGGTGCTGGAGTTGGGGTGGGGTGGGGGAAGCCTGTGTATCTAGTTAATGTCAGAGACTTCCTGAAATTTATGAGTTGATTTAAACTCTTTTGGAGCCTCTCATTAGAACTTCCTGAGTCCTTGGGATTGGAGAGATGGCTAACAGTTAAGACCACCGGCTGTTTTTGCAGAGGACCCAGATTCAACCCCCAACACCTACATGGAAGCTCACAGCTGTTTGCAGCTATGGTTTCAGAGGATCTGACACCCTCACACAGACATACATGCAGGCAAAACACCAATGCTCATAAAGTAAAAATAAATCATTAACAAACAAGTAAAAAAGAAAGAAAGAAAACTTCCTGAGTCCCAAGGAGCTCCCCTCGAGGAAGGCGTGCTAGCCTTTGGAGATGACTACAGAACATTACAATCCAAGATCTAGTTGTACAAGCATGGACTCTTAGCATTCTCGCAGGAGACTGAGGCAGGGAAATCTTGAGGTCAGGACCAGCCTAGTATAGAGCCTATATCTCTAGGCTAAGAAAACAGAAAGAAGAACAGGGACCGTCACGGTGTCATTCCACATTTGGTTGTTCTGTTCTGTCCTATTTTGCAATATGAATCCAGGGTCCTGCGAAGTTTAGAATTAACCCAAAACTGAAGGAGAATGTCTCCCTGTGTTGGGAGGGGAACCCAGAGCGTGGTGACAATGACATATAATAAGCATCGGAGTCCTGAATTCTGTCTAGAGTTCCTATCAGCTCTCCTACTTCTCTGGTGTTTCGAAAAAAAAAAAAAAAAAAAAAAAAAGTATTCCGAGACAAACATAAAGAAAAGAAGTTGTGGGTAAGTGTGACTATTTCACCATGTCAAATCAATTTCTGCAGGTCCTTGAAGGAGCACCTGCTTTACACTGACAAAGGGTTTGTTCTTTAACTGTGACCTATTACTTGAAAATGCTCCTGATTACACAGCAGGGTGTGTCCTGTCAGGTGACCCCGGCTATTTTCAGCTGCATATAAGTAGCTCTGCGCTCTGCCAGCGCCGGGGTCTATGTGGTTCTGGGGCAGAACCCAGGGCTTTGTGTACACTGGAGAAACACTCTGCGGAATGGGGGTGGGGGGGAGGAACGGGACGGGATGGGGGCGGCGATGCTTCTAAACACGGGAGAATGGTTCCGAAACGGAGGTCTTTCTTTCAAAACGCCGTTATCTCGATCTTTTCACAAACTGTTCAGTTCCTTTCAATGCTGTGGGCAAGGAGCTCAGCAGGAACTCTGGATCGCAACCACGCAGGAGTTCTTCTGGTCCCTTTGCCATCCCATCTTTCCAATCAAACCACAAAGATCTTGACCATGATAATGTGAGCCTCTTAATTTCCCAGTAACTGATTCAGCCAGGTTGCCTTCCCAAGGGCATGTTGTTCAGTGTTTCTGTGAGTCCTGGGGTCAATCAGCATGCTCCTGGCATCATAGCCCTGCCTGCACTATTGTCCTGACTTACTTGTGGTTGTGTTGGGGTCTGTGTATAGTTTTTTTTTTTTTAAACTGTGTCTCCTTAGGTAGTCCAAGGTGGCCTCCAGCTGAAGATCCCTCTCCCTTTGCTACCTTAAAGCTGGAACTGAAAGTGCCAGCCACCACTCCCATCTTAATCACCAGGCAGTCATGGTGCCGGCCTTTGATCCCAGCACTCAGGAGGCAGAGACGGGTGGATCTCTATGAGTTCAAGGCCAGCCTGATCTACAGAGCCAGTTCCAGGACAGGCTCCAAAGCTACCGAGAAACCTGCCTCGAAAACAAAAAAAGAAAAATAAAAAAGATGAAAGATGTCAAGTTATCTGTCTGATGGATTGATAGATGATCCTTTGACAAAGATTTGAGGAGTTCAATGAGATTTTTCACCATTTATATTATAATAGTAAGAGTTGGTCCTGTGTGGACATAGGGGAGGGGTCGTGCTTCTTGTAAGAGAGTCTCAAACCCACGTCACAACAAACAAGGACTTTCGTCTGAAAAACAATTTTATCAGATGATTTAGATAGAAGATAGATTATATAAATGGTAGGTAAATAGATAACAGACAGAAGGATAGAGAGATGGATGAGAGATGGATAGATAACTAGAAGAATTTTTCAAATATACAGAGCTGTATTTTTTTTTTCAAGCTATACATTCTGGGGGCTGGAGAGATGGCTCAGTGGTTAAGAGCACTGACTGCTCCTCCAGAGGACCGGGGTTCAATTCCCAGCACCCACATGGCAGCTCGCAGCTGCCTGTAACTCCAGTTCCAGAGAATCTGACATCGTTATGCCAATGCACATGAAATAAAGTTTAAAAAAAACAAAAAACAAAACAAACCAAAAAGAAGATACACAGCCTGCTGTGGAGGCGCATGTCTGTGATTGGGAACTGGGAAGTAGAAGCAGGAGAAAGGGAGAGCAAGACTAACCTTGGCTACATTACAAGTTTGGAGACCTGTCAGGGCTACAGAATGCTCTATCACAAACAAAAAATGTAAGGTAAGACAAGGCACGGTGGCCCAAGCCTGTAGTCCCAGAACTCTGGAAGCAGAGTCGAGAACATCACTGAAAGTTGGAGACCAGCCTGGTCTGAGTGTTGAGCTCAACGCCAGCCAGTGTTCCACAGTGAGGTCTTGTCTCAAAACGGCAACAAACCAGAACTTACCAGTGAGTCAGTTCAGCAGTCTGAGACCTAGCCTGAGACCTGAGATCAGTTCAAGGAACCACAAGGTGGGAGGAGAGAACCAACCCTGCAAGTTGTCCTCTGGCTGCCACCAGGCACGACAAGCGTGCCATGAACGTGCACCCCCCACAATACACAAATAAATAAATAAATAATAGTAAGCTAAACAACAAAAGTGAATACAGATAAAAATGGTCTCTTTGCTTCATCCAGCAAATACAACCACGTGGATACCTTGAGATCTGTTTTTCTTTCTGGGACAGGGTCTTAGCTGCGTGGTCTAGGCTGGCCTTAAACTTGACATTGAAAGCCCAGAAACGACACAGGCCATACCAAGACCAAGTTCTCAGAACAAACGAGACTTATTTGTCCCAGAGAGACAACAGGCAGGCAGGGAATAAGAGATAGAGGACAAGGGAGAAGGAAACAGGAACAAGGGAGAGGAGGCAGGGAAAAGGGTTTCCTCCGGAGAGAGCAGAGACTGATGTGGCCCATAGGAAAATGGCATCTTATAAAGGGAAACGGGAAACCCCGCATGTTGGGATGAGCTGGTTTGTTTTGATTGGACATATTAACTAGGGCAGGCAAAGGGGTACTTTTGATTGCTAGACTTTATTTATTTATTTATTTTTGGTATTTTGAGACAGGGTTTCTATGTGGCTTTGGAGCCTGTCCTGGAACTAGCTCTTGTAGCCCAGACTGGTCTCGAACTCACCGAGATCTGCCTGCCTCTGCCTCCCGAGTGCTGGGATTAAAGGCGAGCACCACAACCGCCCAGCTGATTGCTAGACTTTAATACTTTAATAGCTTGACCTTGGTGATTAGCCATAGGGATGAGTCTGGCATAAGAAAGTGTCCCAGTGAGGGAACAGACATTGGTGGCTAGCTTTAGGGATTTAATCTATGGTTTATAGGGGGGGGGAGGGCTGTCAGTGCCATGCGGGCCATGCTCGGGCCTGCTAGAGTTCCTTCAGACATCCTCTTGCCTTAGCCCCTTAGATGCTGTATAACAGGCATGAACCACCATGTCTGGCTCTTTGGGGAGAATGTTTTAAGCATGAAAATGTGGCTTCCATAGGGTGTGGTGTATGTCCCATCCTTGTAAGAAAGCTGAGGCAGGAAGTGTTAAGTTGGGAGGCCCAACTTAACAGGAAGATCTGGAGTTGAAGTCAAATCTGGCCTTGGCAATGTAGTAGTGAGGCTGTCTCAAAGCTGCCATAGACTGGAGGATGGTGGCTCCGTGGGAAAGCGAGCTTGCTGTACAAGCATGAGGGCCTGGGTTTGGATGCCAGCACCTATGGAAAAAAGCCAAAATGGAGGTGGGGCAGGTGCGCACGTGCACGTGCACACGCGTGTGTGTGTGTGTGTGTGTGTGTGTGTGTATGTGTGTGTGCGAGCGCTGGCAGACAGGAGGATAGCTAGGATTTGCTGGCTCCTCAGGCTCAGTGAGAGACCTTATCTCAAAGGAAAAAGACAGGCAGTGGGACCTCTTCTAGCCTCCAGATTCACACACTCGGGCATGCACATACTCACACACATACACACACAAACAAAAATTCACATATGTCAAGTTTGTGAACTCTATACCCAAGTTCCACGTGTTCCTCCTGACACATGATTCTAGCTGCAAGAGCTTTGTTGTTTCTCTTGCTGTGTCAGACACACCAAGCCCTATGGGAGCTTCTCAACCTTCAGGGAGCTGCTTCCCCAGGGTCTCCCCCAGCAACTCTCTATCCCTCACTTCCCTTTAAAGGAGAAGATTGCACTCTCTCCCCGCAGGTCATGAGAATCTTTGAGAGTAGAGGTAAAGATAAGGCTTCTGAAGTCTGTTTCCTAGTTCTCACATTCAAAGAGGAAGGTCACCCCGTTGTGCCTACTTCTGCACATGACTGGTTCAGGGTGAAGCAATCCTTGCAGCCCTAGCACTGGAGGCTGAGGGAGAAGGATGAGGTCAGCACCCACCGGAATCACACAGCAGCTCCACACAAAGGGAACCAAACACACAGCCGCTCAGCTGGGGCAAGGCAAGGGGCAGGGAAAAGTGTGGAGGCCTCGTTTCTCCTTAGCCCACTCTGCTCAAAGCACCTTTAAATCACCCAAGTGTTTTATTGTTTTCGTTGTTGTTTGTTTTTTAAGACAGGATCTGTGTAGCCTTTGAACTCTCCACATAGACCAGACTGGCTTTGAACTCGGAGGTGACTGCCTCTGGCGGTTCAGTGCTGGGACTGATGGTGTGTGCCTGCTCTCAAGGGAAACATAAAACACCAAATGAGCCACAAACCCTTTATCTATAATGATGTAACTGCCTACAAGGGCAATGGTGGCACAAAATCTGTAGGCATAACCAATAACTGACTTAATTCTCACTCCACAAGATGGAACCCATACCTGACACTGCTTGGGTGACCAAGAAGCCCAGGGACCTAGGGAAAAACCAAATAATAATGATCTAAAAAAAGAAAAGAATATAATGATAAAATAACCCTAAAGATATTCTCCTATACTCATAGATTGGTGCTTCGTTCAGTCATCATCAGAGGGGCTTCCTCCTGCAGCAGATGGGAACAAATATGGAGACCCACAGGCAGACACTACACAGAGATAGAGACTTTGGGAACACAACCCCAGCCCGCAGAGCTCAAAGAAACACCGCCACCTTCCACCCCCTCAGAAGAGGAGTCAGGAAGATTGTAAGAGCCTTAGGGGATGGAGGATATTAAGAAAACAAGGCTCTCTAAATCAAGATGAGCAAAGCGCCTATGGGCGCAGACTGTGGCAGCGTGAACAAGGCCTGCACTAGGGCCTCTGCACATGACTTCCAGTTCAGTGTTTTTGTGAGATTCCTTGAGTGTGCGAATGGGTGACTCTGATTCTTACGTCTTCCCTTAGGCTCTTTCCCTTCTATTGGTCTGTCTTGGCAACTTCCATGTGATAGTTTCTATCTTATATTGTTATATTTTTCTTCTTTATTGAATCTTTGGGGGTTTCACATCATGCACCCCATATCCCCTCTCACCCCTGTTGCATCCCCCCACTTATTTTGTTCTAATTTTTAAAACATGAATGAATGAGAGCCTAGCCACTAGGGTAAAGGTTAACAACCGAACGGTCACATCTACTAGGAGAGGAAAAGTTCGTTTTCTCAAGCAGAACAACACTGGATACATCAGCCACGCCAGGACAGGCTTCATGCTCAGTAGTGGATCGATACACAATTGGGCTCCACAGTTTGTCCTTGTATTTGGTTACAGTTTGCTGGTTTGTTTGTTTTTTTGGTGTGGCTTTGTTTTCTTATTTTTTTCTTTCTCGGGGGTGGGTGCTATTGTATTGTTTTTGTCTTTTGAGAAAAAAAAACTTAACAGTTGGGTGGTAGGGAGGGGGAAGAGGATCTGGAGGGACTTGGGGGAGGGGAAGGATATTATCAAAGTATTTTAATTTAAAAATTGCTTTGAACCATAGACAATAATAAAATCAAAAGATGAGCATAGCAGCACGCCCCTGTAACCTCAGTGCTGAGAGGTGACAGTTTGGAGCTTGCTGGCCGGCTAGTTAAGGTTCAGGGAAATTCCATCTCTAAAAATACAGGGGCTGGCTCTGTGGGTAAAAGTGCTCGTCACATACACCTTGAGGGAAGGAGGACCAACTCCTGTAAGCTGCCTTCTGTGGGCCAACAGCATGACACCCGCAACCAAGGCAACATCGAGCTCCATCCCTAGGATCCGTAAAGTGGAGGGAAAGGGTTGATGTCCAGGTTGTTCTTTGACCTCCACACATGAAGCATCACACACATACACACACAAATAGATGTAATTTTTTAAAAGTTGCATTCTGGCCTCCACACAAACACATTAGCATGTGTGCACCCACACACATTCAATAATATCTTTAATAATGCGGAGAAACTGCTGACCTCTGATACACACCTTCCCACACAAACATGCATTCAAACACACATATACACCACACCAGATGTCTGCTGACATGTGTTAAAATAGATTAATAATACACTTCTTAATTTACAAAAAACACACAGGAAGATGTGATGTTTTTCAATAGCGGCTACTGTATTTAACTCTATTTAATAGTCCAGACCATAAGATCCGTCTTCAGAAACAAACATATAAATACAGTCATAGACCATAAATACCCATTTGGTAAACTGTCTACCTTTAGGCCAAGAAAAAAAAAATCTTCAAAGTAAAAACCTTAATGCTGAGGCCCACTAACTACTGAGGTAAGTTCATCCAAAGTGACTAGCTATGACACCCTTCACAGTGTTATGAAACCCTTGTATCATAACAGAAATGAAAGTGACATACATGTTCAAATGAAACAAAAATTTCAACTATAAATAAGTAAAATAAATTACTCCTGGTAAAACTCAATCGTGACCTCATTTCCCAATTGCAGTCGCCTTGTCTAAAAGAACGTCAGGATTCACTTCCGCTTCTGCCCTCTAAGACTGTGGTAGCCATTTTCCTACCTCCCAAGCCACCTTATTTCTATTTGTTGACTGTGACTTTTGTCAAAATACAAATGTCCAGGTTTAACAAATAACATTTCTTGCTTTTTAAGTCTCAATTTTGTTATATTCCCACTTTTAAAACCCTCTCAGCCTCTGATAGCTTCGCTGTCTTAGCTAATACAAATAATAATACAAAAGTACAGATTTCAATACCTTTGCACATATACTTAGTAGTGGACAGCTGGGTTTAGGGTGATTCATTTCTTAGTTTTAAAGAAACCTCAATGCTGTTCCACAAAATGGGTGTCCTACCTAACAACCCTAACACAGATCTAGAGAAATTCTTTCTCTTCTTGAGTCCTAACAATGCTTGCTATCTTTCATTTTGGTTGGTGGTTTTCATTTACCTTTCTCTGAATCACAGATCTGTTGGCCATCTGTGTGCCTTTTAGGGAATTCAAGTGTCTTGCCTCTGTTAACCAGGATTCATTTGTTATTGAGTAGTTTGAGTTTCACATTTATATCCCGAATTAAAAATGAACCTCTAAAGCTGAGGTAGTGGGAGTAGCTTGGGGGGCAGAGGTGGGCTGATCTCTAAGTTTGGGGCTAGCCTGATCTACGAAGTGAGTTCCTAGGACAGTAAGGGATACAGAGAAATGCTGTCTTAAACAAAAACAAAAAAACCCACCAAAAACCCTCTAAGAAATACTTGTGGCAGGCTATAAAATTTTAGAAACTTTTTATGAATCTTTTACTAACTTAATTATATCAACTTTTAAAAGTTTCTTGTTTTTCATTGTCTACATAAAATCCCAATTTTCTTTATCACATAATAATCAATCTGCAAGAATTTTACTGGCACCAAGTGACCTTGATATACTTCTAACTTTTTTCAGTTACTTGGTGGCTTTCCATACTTTCTAGTTAAAGGTTACAGTAACACACTTAAAAGTCAGCTGGGCGGTGGTGGCGCACGCCTTTAGTCCCAGGACTTGGGAGGCAGATACTGGCGGATCTCTGTGAGTTTGAGGCCAGCCTGGTCTACAAAGCAAGTTCCAGGACAGCCAGGATTGTTAACCAGAGAAATCCTGCTTCGACTTAAAAAAAAAAAAAAGTCACCTAGGTAGACACAATAGGTTCATAGTGACTTACTTATAAAATCAATATTCACTATAACATTCAATGTTAACAAAAATTAAATGATTCCTCTCAGAAGATTAAGTGAATGTAACTAAATAGTACACGTTATTCTGGAGTTGATGTCAAAACGGAAAAAGCAATACTGAACAACTATCCCCATCGGACGTAATCATTTGTCATGCCCCTTCCCATGACTCAGGACAACAGCCTTCGCAAAGACACCAGACCAACTCTCAAAAGACAGTTCCTTCCCTATTCCCATGGCTCCTCTTGTCTCATTTTAAAAGGAATGTGGTTTCACGTTATCACATCTCAAAGAAAGGTTTCTGAAACCTTTCCTGAAGAAATTCATTTCCATGCCATTCACGATCTGTGCTGACGGAAGCAAAGGCAAGCGAGTGGCTTCTCCTCATCCCCCTCCATCACATCACTGTCCATCCTATAATAGACATTTGCACCAACTGGGGGAACTTCCTTTTTAGGAGTCCCTGCTTGCAAAAACTTTTGATGAACTCAGGTTACTGAATTAAAGAGCTTGGAAATAAAATTCAGAAGTTTCTGCCAGAAATTCAGTTTGTCTCCAATTCTCCGGAGCTGAGTAAACTCATCGTCCACATCTGAAAAAGAAAAGCCAAACATAAACATTAACTCGGACAACAGTCCCAACGTACACCCTCAAGAGTTATAACACACGCCAGCCGTGACAAGCTGAGGCCCTCGTCAGACTACTTCACCATCAGTGCACCTGACTTACAGCATGGTAACTGACACACAGACCAGGCAGGAGTAGAAACATTTGTTTTGGTTTTGCAAAAGCTCCCCGGATAAGGTCAGTTCTCCAAACACAGAAATTACAAGCATTAATTTTTATCAGCGGTACTATTAGCCCTTTGCAGACTCACATGACGTCATCTTGTTCTCATAAGGTCCGGCAGGGAACAAAAGCCAAATTCCAATGACCTGTACTATTTTCAAGTAGACTTGATCTTCAAATGGCAGTATCTCATAGCTCATACCTCCCTCACAGCAGGCAAATATAAACATAGTTTTTAGGGATCCCCCCGTAAGAATCATAAAAGCTTATTGTAATGTTGAAGTTTATGTTCTAAAACAAGTGTATTCTGTTGATTGGAAATGAAGTCTCCGACCTTAAACCTGCAGTGTAGCTGATGACTTTGAACCCTAATCCTCCTGCCTCGTTCCTCGCAGCCTAACTTTCCAAAATAATTTTCAAATTATACTTTGCGCTAAGCCAACTTACTTCTACAAGTCTAGGGGTTTTTTGTTGTTGTTGTTGTTGTTATTGTTATTTGTTACTTTGTTGTTGTTTTTCGAGACAGGGTTTCTCTGTGTAGCTTTGGAGCCTGTCCTGAAACTCACTCTGTAGACCAGGAAGGCCTTGAACTCACAGAGATCCTCCTGCCTCTGCCTCCTGAGTGCTGGGATAAAAGGCTTCAAGCCTAGCTTTTATTAATCCATTGTCTTTACAAAAAGTAGAGAAGATTTATTCCCACATTTATTACTTTCTGTAAACTAAAGTATAGTAATTAGCTGGATGTTATTAAGAAAAATGCTTTCCTGTAAGTGAATCTCCAAGTAAACTTTATGCTAAATAAAATCAATATCGCCCATAATTTCAATTTCCTCCCATAATTTACAGAGATCTTAGGAATTATTTTGATCACCTTGATTCACTTTAAGGCAATAATGACAATGAACTTTTTATAACCCAGGTTACACATTCAAATCTGATAACACTTTCAAAAATGACTTTGCACAAGGCTCAAAATAAATGTGAGCTGCAGCCGCAGTAAAGAAAACATTTAAACCTACATTTCAGCCAACAAGTGGCAAGTGACCCCTTCCTTAACCCACAGGAAGACACTTGCCCAGTTACTGTAGGTGTCTTTTGGGGCTTTAAGGCAAACCTTGGGGAAAACAGACGTTTCTTTTCAGTTAAGTGGGTCAAATTAAAACAAAAATCCTTTAAAAACATTAGGGCTGTGGGTCAGTTGGTGGAGTATTGGCTAAGTGGAGATAGTGGGACACAAGCAGTAATCCCACAGGTAGAAACAGGAGAATTGTATCCTGGATAGCTCAAGGTCATTTTAGGCTAAATGAGACCCTACCCAAAATAAAAAAAAAAATAAAAAAAAAAAGTTGACCTAAAGGCAATTAAGCCATCTTCACATAACAATTTCTCAGCACGCCTACAGGACTGATAAACAACAGAGAAAGGCAGGTGTCTGAAGAAACAGCAGTCTGTCCTGCAGACTAAGCCGCGGACTGCAGACCTGTGTTTGACGAGATTCACAAAACAAAACAAAAACAAAAAGGTGCTGGGATGAAAAGATGGGGTGGGCTGACAACGAAAGTGATGGAACTGGGGACAAGGACAGGGGAAGGCAAAAAAAGAACTCCTCACCTGCTAGACCCCCACCCCTCTCCCCCAACCTTCCCAGCAGGGACAGTTAAAATGTTAACTAAGGAGGAAGGCCTCCTAGGTTTCAGAACTCGGGCTCCCAGCGGGGTGTCTTTAAACCTTAAAAAGCCCAGAATGGGAGAACTGGGTTCAGAAGCAGCTCAAGAACTGCTTTTGTTAGGCCTGGGAGTGGGGGCATTCAGAGTGACAGGTCCTCTGAGCTGCACTCCCAGGGACGGTGCCCTGTCTCCAGCCGCGCCCAGGGGGCTTACTGTCTAGGGTGGCCACCTGCACCCTACCCCCACCAGCTATAGAGATGGGCAACGTGCAGAGAAAAGAAGCCTGGCTAACAGGCAAGCTGCCGCTTCGAGAACTTTCTGACGGCGTTCCTAAGGCACGCGCCAGGCAGGCGCGAGCTCCAACGGACTAAGCCTGGCCTCCGCAAGCCCCGCGGCGCCCGGGCTGTACCTGCTGGCACCGGCGTTGGGCTCGGGCTCCTCGTCGCGCTCTTTGGCGTCTTCTTGCCAGGCATCTCCGCCAGCACCTCAGTGATGTCGGGTTCACACCAAGCGAAATACAGTTTGTCTCCAATCCTCCTGAGCTGAGCTGCAAACTCAGGCGCTAGCTCTAAAAAGGAAACAACCCCTGGAAATTAACACTGATAGCTATCCAACTGGTGACCCCGCAAGCTAGCACACCCGCCTAGCCAGCATCCTAGGATGCTACTTGGGCATGCTTGTTTCCAAGTGTGAGAAGAACTTAGAATTGTGTGCACCCACACACTAACCCTGATAGCTCAATTAAGTTACAAATACATGGGGCTGGAGAGATGGCTCAGTGGTTAAGAGCACTGCCTGCTCTTCCAGAGAACCCGGGTTCAATTCCCAGCACCCACATTGGCAGTTCACTAATGTCTGTAACTCCAGCTCCAGTAAATCTTCACACCTTCACACAGATAAACATGCAGGTAAAAACACCTCTGCACATAAAATAAAAATAAGTAAATTTAAAAAGTTACGAATACAGACGTTCACTTTAATCAACCCAGTGAGGTCTCTCTTTTATCTCTCACTTAAGACTGACCAGAGAACAGTTTCTAAAAACGTGTGCCATAGATCTGTTTTTCCAACGGCAAAGCGTCATTGCTCAGTTATGGAACTTCTTGTTATCAAGTCCACAGTCCCCAAAACAATTAAAAACCAAACCAGTTTTTACAAGCCTACTCTGTACCAATTCACATCTATAGAAAAGAGACGTTAAATTAACGTCTTATTTACGTATTCTAATAGCTGAGTAAAGCTAAGAATAATGCAATTAGCTGAATACTAAAAAAACACTGTTACAAGTAAAATTAATATGCAATCGTCTACTTTTAAAAAATATTTCAGGGACTGGAGAGCTGGCTCAGCGGTTAAGCACACTGGCTGCTCCTCTAAAGGATGCAGGTTCAATTCCCAGCACCCACATGGCAGCTCACAACTGTCTGTAACTCCCAAGATCTTACACCTTCACACAGACATGCAGGCAAAACACCAATGCACATAAAAATAAATTTTAAAACTATTTCAAAGACCAATTCTGGTTGTTCTCATACCCTTCAAGATTATTACCAAAATTATGAATACAAATTAAAAAGTTGTCTACTTTGTGACCAAGACGCCTGCTGCTTAAGGCTGGCAGTGAAGGCGAACTTTAAGTGCAGGGTAAAACACCCTTTTAAGTCTACTTTTGGGTAAATTTCTGCAACTGGCTGAGTGAAAGCAGAGGTACTAAGAGATGCCATAGTGTGCCATGTTTTAATGAGTTCCAGGATCGAATACTTTCAGAAATATTCACAAAACGCTCTTTAAGGTGAAATAATATATTAACACGCAGGCTTTGAAAATTCAACATAAAAATTGTTGATGTTTTGTCAAAAGGGCGAGAGGCAGAAAGCAGCTCAAAGATCCTAGGGGGCCACAGACGTGCTGGGCATTTGCTGGATTATTGCGCTCCACCCCAGTTCTACTACCTTGATTTGGGAGGGGGAACCGATTTTTTTTTGAGGGGTCTCACTCTTGTGACGGTGACTGGCCTCAAACTATACAGTTCAGAGGGATTCTCCTGCTTCAGCGTCCTGAGCGCTGGGGTTAGACACAGACGCCTGGCAATGTGTTTTTATTGGAGTTACACATTTACCACTTGACCTCGAGACTCCGTGCTGCTCTTTAAGTCTTTCCAGACAAAGCCATGCTCATGTTGGGCCTTCCAGAAACATGGTCAGAACACTTGGAAACCACATTAAAAAAAAAAGATGGGCAAAGCTCCTCCTCCATTCAGATCTTGATTAACCACCCATATACTTTCAATGTACCTCTTTTGCATTGCCCCCCCGGCCTTATAAAACCATAGGAGAAACCGGGATTGTACCTGAGTAAACACCAGTATGCTCGGCAAAGTTATTTCCGGACCAGAGCCTTGCATTCCCTTAACAGGTGACAGCCACCTTTGCTTAAGATTTATAAAAAATGGGGGGGGGGAACCCGACCCTCACAGTTACAAGGAGTTGCATGTGAGTGCCTGGGATGGGAAGAGTTGATGGATGGGAGTCGCGGGCCAAATTCTATTCTCCTGGATTTCCCTGCCGTTCCCAATCTGGACAGTTAAAAAGCTCCTCAATACCAGAGTCTCAACCCGACGCCTCTAAGGGTGTGATAGCTGGGAGAGTCCGAAGTTTGAACACTAGTTTACTTGGTGTTGGAGGTGGGGCAGCGGCGATCGAGATGAAGGGGGGCTCTCAAAGATGGCCTGGGAAGGAAGGGGGCCTGACAGGGAAGCGTTAGGCCGGGAGGCCTCTCCCACCTCCACCTGCAGCTAAAACTATCATCCAGCCCACGGTCTACACATGTATCTTTTTTTTCTCTCTCTTTCTGGCCTCTAGGTAGAGCAAGTAGAGACCCACCAGGCAGACGGTAAAGAGCCTTTCTGGCCTAAAATGCACCTGCATCTCAATGACACGATGGGCTGAACTCCCCTCGAGGCCCGCAGTCCTGGTAGAAGCCCCTGGAGAACTTTCTAGAAGCGTGGAAGGCGCGAGCCGGGGAGCCGATTTGGCCCGAACAATGCAGGCGCGTACATTCTGGCCCGAGCCCCGAAGGGCTGAACCGTCCAACCGTGACCCCGACCCTGACCTCAACTGGGTGTCCGCGGGCCGAATTGCTAAAAGGTACCTGCCCGCGCTGGGTCCGACTGCGCGTTCTGACGCGCCTTGCTCCCGGGCATCTCCTAAGCGCCGCGGCGATCTCCGCTGCGCACCGGGAACCGAGGTCCCCAACCCGGGCTCTGCGACTCCCACAGGACTCGGACGGCGCGAAATGGACCGAGGGCGCCGCGGATCAGACGCACCGAGCTTCTGTAGGCTGCACGAGCGCAGGAATGCTCTCAGCTCGGGCGCCCCACGCCTGCCCCCGGGTCTTAAGGGGACTTCCCCGGTGACGTAATTTGACGTCGGCCCGCTCGTGTCCCCGCCCTTGCGAGCCGCGGCCGCGCGGGAGTGTAGTGGAGCAGATCTGGAGTTGCCCCGGAGTGCAACCTGCCGGGGCAAGTCGCAATCCGCCGTGGCGCAGACCCTCAGCGGGGGGCGCAAGGAGGGCGAGTCCTGCTCAGCCCCCAAATTGCTTTCTTAAAACACGAAGGGGGCAAAGAAGGATCAACTTTGAGGAGTCGTGTCCGCCACTGTGGCAGTGGCACCCTTCAGGAGTAGCTTAAGAAGATCTTACTGGGAAGAAAGTTGGGGGCGGGATGAGACCAGGAGCCTTGGCTTTATTATTCTCCGCCAATTACAGACAAATGTAAACAACCCAGGAAAGGAGTGGGGAAGGGAAAACTTTTCGAATTCTAAACTGTGGTTCGTTCCAAGAAGTGATAAGACGAGGTCTTTACTAGTAGACGTCACGTGAGAAGAGTCCCAAGTTTGAGTACAAAATTAAACTTTGGAAAAGCTTCGTAGTGACTGCCAATTGTTAAGATAGAAGAGGCGATAGTGTCTGCGCTGGGCAGGCGTGTGCGGGTGTGGCGCCGGGTTTCGGGCTGGTGTTCCCCGGCGGTACTGGAATTGTTGAAAAGCTATGCACATTTCCTGTGGATGTGTTGGTCCTGCACAGAGAAGGGACCACCTTCGTCTCTGAAAAGTCTAGATCCTTTGTGTGGGGAGGAAGATGGGATCTCTGGAAACAGGAACTTCTTGGCGCACTGTCTGGCAGGCATTGAATAATTTCTGGGTGACAGGCCTCCAAAGGCCTTCATGATAAAGACTTGGGTTTGCATTTTCTAGTCCTGTCCTCAACCTGGCCCTCGGAAATTTGACCACTTTTCAGATGCAAAAATAATTTGATAGAGATTAAATTGCTCAAGTTCCCCTACGCAAACAGCAACGCCGCTCTGAAGGGAACCCAGGCAGGCCCACTGGTAGCAAGTGCCGACCCAAGGGGGCTCTGCAAGCAATCACAGGTTTCAGAAAATGGTGCTTTCTTATCTGCTGTTTAATGCGGACCCTCCGCGTTCCACGCAGGCAGCCGCATGGACTTCGGAGAAATATTCGAGTTGTTCGCAATAGTTTAAGCCCGGGTTGTTGGGGTCTTTTGGAAAATAAACTCCAGCAACACAGACTTCATTTTCCGAAAGAGCCGCTAAACTAACAACAGCGTGGGAGCCACCAGGTTAGAGGGAGCTGGTGTCCGTCCCCCCCAACTCCCGCAGCTTGCGGTTCTTGTTTACATTCAGTGGCTCCTGTATGCTTCTGAGCCTGTTTGTTTTCCTTAAATCACTCAATTTGCACGAGCTACCAAATATTTATTTATGGCTTGGTCCCAGGGGAGGCACAGGCAACACTAATGAGCTAAACTACTCGGATTTAGCAACTTTGTTTTAAAGCTGTTCTTGGATGTTTCTGAGTGAGGTAAATACGGTGGGGCAAGAATGAAACAAATTATCGCCACATGACCAGAGTTTCGCCGGACCTTAAGGCTGGAGGGGTGGAACCTGTGTGTTCCTCAAACCCCTCTTCAAGCTCACATTGGCTTCCTTAGTTCATTAGAAAACCGTTCATTTATTGATTTATCAACCAATAAGCACGTTTAAATTAAGGGCCCTGAAATGTAATGAGTACACACAGTGAGAAAAGCAAATTATAACATTGTTTACCCACAAGGCTTGCCTATGTCAATCCTGTCTTCTGCCACTATCATTATAAAAGATTGTTGATCCCTCAAGGATATAAATCTTAGACAAACCCCAGCCTTTACTGGAATTACAAATTCAACTTAAAAAAAAAAAAAAGGAAGGGATTTGAGTAGGTTTCAAACCATGTCAAAACAGGCCTTTTTGATGGAAGACTTTTTTTACCCCCTCGAGACAAGGTTTCTCTGTATAAAAGTCCTAGATGTCCTGGAACTCGCTTTGTAGACCAGGCTGGCCTTGAGCGCTCAACGATCCGCCTGCGTTTGCCTCCCAAATGCTGGGATTAAAGACATGTGCCACCACCATGGATGACATTTTAAGGTGCACATCTTTAATCCCAGAACTTGGGAGGCAGAGGTGGTCGGATGTCTGTGAGTTTAAGTTCAGCTTGGTCTACAAGAGCTAATTCCAGAACAGCTAGTACTGTTTGTTTGTTTTTTAAAGATTTATTTATTTACTTATTATGTATACTGTGTTCTGACTGCATATGTGCCTGCTGGCCAGAAGAGGGCACCAGATCTCATTGTAGATGGTTGTGAGCCACCATGTAGTTGCTGGGAAATGAACTCAGGGCCTTTGGAAGATCAGCTATTGCTCTTAACCTCTGAGCCATCTCTCCAGCCCTAGCTAGTACTGTTATACAGAGAAACGCCATTTCAAAAAATAAACAAACAAAAAGACTTCATGTTTGAAACTGTCTGTAAAACGATTTTTTTCTGGTCTACTGTTCTATGAAGAGAATTGGAAGCCAAGTGTGAAAAGCCCCTCTTCTCTGTGTGCTCATAAAATACCTTTGTACGTCGGCTGTGCAAGCAAACTAATCATGGGGCTGCAGAAGCTAATGAAATGATGGAAGTATCACTCAGCATTCTAATCTCTTACAACCGGGGGGGGGGGGGAAGGCAGGGGGGGACAAAGAAGCAGACAAAAAGCACCAATAAGGATGGCAGCTTTAAAGTCATTACTAAGGACCATGCTCCAAAATGACAATTCCAGCTGCAGGTGTAACTTGGTTGGTAGAGCACTTGTAGGAAGCCCTGGGTTCAATCCCTGGCACTGTACAAATCGAGGTCATAAAGGGTACTTGTTTCTAAGATTTCTTTCGTGTGTGTGTGTGTGTGTGTGTGTGTGTGTGCGCGCGCACGCGCATGTGAGTGCAAGGGCAGAGGTCCGCCATTACAGATGAGTAGGAAGCTGTCCAACACGGGTGCTGGGAACTGAACTCAGGTCCTCACAAAAGAGCAGGGTCTGTCTGTAGTGGAAAATACCTGTGGTCCTCCTGCCTCCACCTTCCTAGTACTAGACTACAGGGATGTGCACCATCACACCCAACTGTCAATGTGCTTTTGTTTTCAAGACACGGTTACTCTGTGTTAGCTCTGGCTGGCCTGGAATTCTCTTAGTAAACCAGGCTGGCCTCCAACTCAGAAAACTGGCCACCTGCCTCTGCCTCCCAAGTGCTAAAGGCATGCACCAGCACTCCCAGTTTAACAATTTAAAGAGATATGATCAACATTACGAGAAGTTCAGAAGAGTGAATGCTACTCCTCATTCAGTTATAGTGCACTGCGTGTTCCAGGCTCACAGGCTGCCGGAACCGTGTCGTAAAGAGCTGAGCTGTTTAAGTCAGGTAGCTCTAATACACGGCACATGTGCTGGCAGCCCTGGACCTTCTGCACACACTCGGCACCCAGCAGGTTGAAACATGAGTATGGGGCTCAGCAAAAAGAATTTTCCGAGGTGCATCCCTGCCTCACTATAGATCTTCTTCACTTGTCTACTTGGCAGCCGAAAACAGATAATTGGTAACAACGAGGAGCCAAAACTGAGCCCCGAAATTCTGTATGGATATGTAAATGCTCTGTGTGTGTGTGTGTGTGTGTGTGTGTGTGTGTGTGTGTGTGTGTGTGTGCACACCCACAGGCACTTGCAGGTACACCCACAATTTTTTAAAAATCCCACCACAAGAAGCCTGATTAGGAGTGAACTAATCATTCACATATTTCAAACACAAAGACCAAAGAGGTAAACATGAGAAAGTAATGCAGGGTATTTAAAATGAAAACCTTTGATAAAATATGCAGTGTTTGGTCAGTTTACTTCAGGCTTCCCTGAAAAGTATGTTTGTGAACAAGAAATTCGCCCGATGCTCTGAGCAGTTAAATCTCTACTATAGGACAGACCCGTGTGCAAAACTGTCTAGAAAGTGTTCTCTGACCCTGTGGGATCTGCAGTAGGTAAATTCAGTTTCCTTGAGTATGGTGGTGATGGCCCAAGCCTTTGATCCCTGCACTCCGGAGGCTTCTGTGAGCTCAAAGCCAATCTGGTCTGTAGAGAGAGCTCAGGACATCCAGGAATACATACAGACAAACCATGTTTTTAAAGAAAAATGGCTTGAGGTCAAGCATGCTGACTTGCATTTGTAATCCTAGCACTCGGGAGCTTGAGGGAAGGGGCCTGCCTCATAGTGAGCTCCTAGGCAGCCTGGGCGATGGAGTAAGACCTTCCTCAAAAGAAAACCTGTAAAAATAAGACTGGCAATAATGGTGGCTATATGTTGTTATTACTTTGACACCTCTTTAAAAATACTCACCAGCCTGGCAGTAGCGGTGCCTGTCTTCAATCCCAGCACCCCGGAGGCAAAGGCAGATGGATCTCTTTAATTTGAGGCCAGTCTGGTCTACAGAGCAAGTTCCAGGACAGCCTGGGCTACACAGAGAAACCTTGTCTCAAAAACCCACAATAATAATAATAATAATAATAATAATAATAATAATAATAATAATAACAATAATAAAAAGACAACTGATTCCAGAGCTCTGGCTGGACCTGAGATTCTGCACCTTTAACAGACTCTGGTAATTTTGGTTTGTGGACAGTTCTGAGTAATAGACTAGAGGGAACTAGAGGGGGCTAGAGGGGGCCGGGGCTAATAATCTGACAGGTGCAATAAATTTTGCATTAATGCTGTGTAAGAAAAATTGTGGTAGATCGTGGGACTATCTGGGATGACAGCTAAGCCAAAGGAATGGAACCTATGTCAAAACTTGACATTTCAATGAGTCAGCCAGGCAGTGAGGGGGCTACAAGGAAAAGTGGGACCCAGGCAGATGAAGAGCGGCGGGGTGGGGGCTGGAGTGGGAGAAATGTGTGTGTGGTGGTGGGGGAGGTGAGAACCTGCTAGAGGAACTTGGATATTTTTTTTTCAGTGCAATAAGGAAGCCACAGAAGGTTTCACACAGGTGGGTGATGCGATCAGATTCTAATAAGGTCACGCTGGCCGCAGAGTGGTGAGATCAAGTGGATGGAGCTCTGAGATAAGTGTGACGCGGTACAACACATGGTAATTCTCATACAAGATGGTAGTGCCAGAGAGGGCAATGCCAGTCAGCTTCCCTTATTCCAGTTCCAGCAGTGTGTGGCCTGGGAAGGACGGCATTCTATGAGCGTATATCTTGCTTTTCAGCATAAATGTAATTGATGTTCTTATGCTGTACCAGCTTTCTAGGGCTGCACTGATAAGATACCATGGACCTGGCAGTTGAAAACAATAGAGTTTTTTCTCTCTCATGGTTCTAGAAGGTGGAGGCCTGAAATCAAGTTGTCATCGGTGGACTGTGCTGCCTCTGAAATGTCCAGGCAAACACCTTGTCTCATGTAGCCTCCATGGTCTGCGCTGGCTCCTTGACATCCCATGAAGGGTAAATGCGGCATTCCAGTGTCTGCATCTGTCAGCACTTTCAATCCTTTTATCCTCCTGCCTCCGACTCCTGAGCACGAAAGCCCAGGTGTTTGCCACTATGCCCAGTCTCTTTCTGTGAAGATCTCTCTCTCTCTCTGTGTTAGGGCTCACTCCAAACCAATATGACTTCATTTTAATGTGATTAAATTTACAAGGACTGTTTCCAAAGTCGTATTCACTAGTTGGAAGGCCTGGGACCTTATACGGAGGAGGAAGGCGAACAACTAGAACCGACTCTCCCCTTATCAGCTCAGCTATTTTCAACAACAAGAAAACAGGGCCAGTGAGTTGGCTCAGTGGGTAAAGGCGCCTACCCCAAGACTGAAGACTTGAGGTGGATACCCAGGACCCACCTCCCAACTGATCCCCACAATTGTTCTCTGCTTCTACTGTTTTCATTGGGCCATTCTGTAGTTTCAGTACCCAAAGCTGCAGACTTTGTTTTGTTCTCTTTTGATGCCTGTTTTTCTATTTTTCTGGGCTATCACAGACATGACCAACAGACATGTTTGTGTTTCATTTTATTTATTTATTTGTTTTTAAAAACTACAGAAAAAATAAAAGCGTATTTCAAAGGGGATAGTGAGGAGTTCTGAGGGTAACTGAGTGGCAGGGTGCTTACCTAGCCTGTAGGAGCCCTGATTCATCCTCAGACAAAACCAAGTATAAGCACCTGTCGGTGGAATACTGGACACAGGTCAGGACGTCCTGAATCTTTATGGTAGTATAAATGATTGATTTTCAGCAAGTCCAATCAATTAATAGAGATTCACAGGAGAGACTATTAGTCATTGCTGTGTTTATCAGAACACCGAATGCTGATAAAAAATGATGCCTACATAGTTATTGACTATTACTTATGCAACCTGTTCTTACAGACAAACAACACAGCAATTCCTAGTGGGCTGTGCGAACCTCAGAACTAACTGTTGAGCTTATGTGAACTGCAGACCAAACTCATTCTGCAAGCTTCCCAGGACACACTGATGTGAAGGGAGAGGAGAAAATGGTGTCTGACCTCGGGGGCTTCCAGTTGACCTAAAGACAGTGTGTATGAAGCTTGGTGGGTGGCACGTGCTGTGGCGCTTTGAATGAGATGGCCCCACAGTTGTGAGCATTTGAATCCTTGGTCTCCGGTTTGTGTCACCGTACGCGAGGCTTAATAGAGGTGTGGTCTTGCCAGGCGGTGGTGGCACAGGCTGTTAATCCCAGCACTTGAGAGGCAGAGGCAGACAGATCTGTGTGAGTTTAAGGCCAGCCTGGTCTATTGAGCAAGTTCCAGGACAGCCAGGGCTACACAAGGAAACTCCCCCTCCTCTCAAAAAAGGACGAGAGGTGTGGCCTCGCTGTCATGCAGGCAGGTCACTTAGAGTTGGGCTTTGACAGCTTAATGACTCACCATTTTGTTCGGTTTTTGTTTTTGTTTTATTATTGTTATTGTTATTTGAGACAGGGTTTCTCTGTGTATCCCTGACTGTCCTGTAACCCACTCTGTAGACCAGACTGGCCTCGAACTTGGAGATTGCCTGCCTCTGCCTCCCAAGAGCAGATATTAAAGGTGTATGCCACCACCACCCGACTCACCATTTTGAGTTCCCTCTTCCCCTTTCAAATTCACTCTCTGCTTCGAGGTTATGATTCAAAATACGAGTCCCCAGTTTCCTAGTCCTGCTGCCACTCCACCGTCACGGACTCTGGGACTTGAAGCCCAAATAAAGTCTATAAATGATCTTACCTTGGCCATGGTGTTTTATCACACCAATAGAAAACTAACTCAAAAGCTGAAAAGTTGTATATGCCTAAAGCCTAGCACTCAGGAGGTGGAGGCAGGAGGACTGCCAAGTTTTTGAGGCTAGTCAAGTCTGTAGAACACAACTGAGTCTCAGAAAGACATAAGAAGAGGTGGAGGAGGCGTCGGCAGCATGATTTAGTAGCAATAGTAGTAAGTCCTTGAGCTTATGACGCCTTTTAATTAACACTTGTTATAGGGGGAAGGCCACAGCTGAAATGAGCGAAAAACAATCTGCAAGGAGCCGACATAAGCAGACAGATGGAGTTAGTATAGTAGGAAAGGGAGTTAGACTGCCTGTCCCAATGTCTCCAGTGTCATCACTGGCCTGTTGACGAGTGATCTGCAGACTAATGGCGCCGCCTTTAGGAGGCGATGCACTCCCTCTCACTCTGACAGAGGGACTTGGAAACTTCAGGAAGGCACGTTCCTGATAACCATCATTAGTAGTTATTTTAAACACCAGCTGCATCCCAGTGTGGCCTGAGCATCGCTGACACCCAGCAGCCGTGGGGCTTAGAACGTGGTAGAGTCCACCACCTCCAACACCAGCCTCCCACACCCTTCCTCGGACTCTCTTCTGAACCTTGCTGTTACCTCTGCCCAGAAGGTTCTTTCTCCTGACCTTTACCTGTCTGTCCGTTCATCACTCAAGATGCAGAACAAATACCACTTTCTCCGCCAGAACTGAGAGACAAGAGGATATAATTTAGTATGTGTGTGCATGTGTACTTTAAGGGGGTCCCTGGGTCAAACACCCAAGCACAGGGAAGGGGAAACAGCCCTTCTCTAACAAGCCTGCAGTCCAGTGACTGCCATCCACCATGGAACCTGCTTATTGAATTGTCTAGACTGTTTATTATTTACTGTTACTTTTTGAAGGAGTTTTTAACATGGACTTGTGGAGATTACACTTGGGTCCTCATACCTCCAAGGCCAACCCTTCACTAAGCCTTGCCTGAGGTCCTGCTGTTCCCTCTGAAATTTATCCCACAGAAACTCAGTGCTGTGAGCCCTGGCCACTGCTCTTCTCAGTGCATAGCAGGACTGTGTTAGGTGCATGGCACAGTCTGCAAGGAGATAAAAACAAAACCAGAGCTGGGCGATAGTGGCGCACGCCTTTAATCCCAGCACTCGGGAGGCAGAGGCAATGGATCTCTGTGAGTTCGAGACCAGCCTGGTCTACAAGAGCTAGTTCCAGGACAGGCTCCAAAGCCACAGAGAAACCCTGTCTCGAAACAAACAAACAAACAAACAAACAAACAAAAAACCCAAAAAAACAAAGCCAGTCTGGGGATGAAGCTCCGTCGGTAGAGTGCTTGCCTTGCATACAGGAAGCTCTGGGTCCACGAAGCACCTTATAAAACCTGGTGTGGTGGCAGCATGCCTGCCCATGAGCCCAGACCCTGGAAGGCTGAGGCAGGAGAACCGGGATCAGGAGTTCAAAATCACCCTCCGCATATCGCAAGTTAAAAATGAATAAATAAATATAAAGACCAAACCCATCATAGGACCTGTAAGGACTGTCTACTTCAAGGTATTTTATGGACTTGATTTTCTTTTTCATATTCCAATGAGAAAAGCCAGAGCTGGGAGAGATGGAGTCATTTGCCTGAATTCAAAGCAATAATAAGCAAAGAGAAGCAGCTGTAACCCCAAAGGCTTATTCTGCCTGACAGTTACTAATGAGTAGGAGGATCTAGTGATGGTCAATTCACATACACTGGGGATCTGAAATGTGCTGATTTGCTTTCTATGATTATTTCCCATTAATAGTAAATGTTTGGCGTTCTTAAATGTTTATTTCAAAGCTCATGCTGGCCATTGTGGTGCACCTTTAATCCCTGCACTTGGGAGACAGAGGCAGGGAGCTCTCTGGGAGTTTGAGGCCAGCCTGATCTAAATAAGAAGTTCCAGACCAGCCAGGAATACCCAGAGAGACCCTGTAACAACAACAACAATCACAAAGATTCAATGCTCAGAGCAAGCAGAAGAAAGTGAGCAAGGTTCCTGCCCCGCCCTCTCTAAGCTGTCCCTGTTGGGAAGAGGACAGCTGGGAGGGGATGAGAAAGACATGAGTGACACAGTAGCTCCACTGCACTGGCACCAGCAACAAAGTGAGGAAGAGCCACCAGGAATCCTAAGATCTCAGTGGAGTGGCATTCCGTAGTCGTCTGTGGGATGTGAGTGTGTGTGTGTGTGTGTGTGTGTGTGTGTGTGTAGCTAGGTATTGAACTCAGGGCCTTGCACAGGCTAGGCAACAGGGCAAGCATTCTACCCCAGAGTCATATCCTCAACCCTTGCTTTTCTGAGACAGGATCTTCATACAACGTCTCCAATTTGTCATCCTTCAGGTTTCCAGTGATGAGATTAAAAGTGTGTGGCTGAGCCAGGCAGCGGTGGCACACACTTTTACTCCCAGCACTAGGGGGGCAGGGGCAGGCAGATCTCTGTGAGTTAGAGGCCAGCCTGGTCTACAGGTTGAGGCCTGTCCTGAGTTCCAGGACAGCCAGGGCTAACAGAGAAACTCTGTCTCAAAAAATCAAAATAAAATAAAATAAAATGTGTGGGCTGGAGAGATGGTTCAGCATTTAAGAGCACTGGCTGCTCTTCCAAAGGACCCTGGTTTAATTCCCAGCACCCACATGACAGCTCATGGCTGTTTGTAACTCCAGTTCCAGGGGATCTGGCACCCTTGCACAAACATACATGCAGGCAAAACACAAATGCACATAAAAACAAATAAATTTTTTAAAAAGTGTGTACCACAAAAAAAAAGTGTGCACCATCACACCTGACTTCCATAGTCGTGTTCAAGAACATTCCTTGCATAAACTGTTATGGTGCAAAAATAAAGTTATGATCCAATAATAATGGGTCCAACAATAGTCAGTAGTAAATACAATTTCAGAAAATTCTGTCCCAGCTGGGTGTGTTGACTTACAGTTGTAATTTTAGAAACTTGCAGCAGGAATATAACCATGTATTAGAGATCAAAACTGTATATTCCAGGATGGTCTGAGATGCAGAGTGGAAACTCCATCTCTAAAAGAAAAAAAAAATCCAGAAGGGGCAATGTTAGTCTTCAGAGGACCCAAATTCAATTTCCAGGATCCACAGCCGTGACTCAGAACCACTTGTAATTCCAGTTCCAGGGGCACCAAGCATGCACATAGTATATGTATATACATGCAAGCAAAACATACATACACACACACATATATATGTACACACACATATATATGTAAATTGTATTTCGAGACAGAATCTTACTGCGTAGCTCTGGCTGGCTTGGTACTTGCTTTGTAGATAGTGCTGGCCATGAGCTCACAGAGAATCTGCCTGGTTTTGTCTCCTGAGTGCTGGGGTTAAAGGCACATGCCACCACGTCCAGCAAAAACTAAATAATTATTTTAATCCCATTTGTAACAACAAAAAATTTAAATATATATGTATATGTATATATATATATGCTTAGACATATAAAAATCCTAAGTGAGGAATCCTTATTCATTACTAAAACACATAATAGAAGATTCAGTCTTCAATGGGTGGTCTTTCTGGCAAATCTATAAATGCAGTACAATTCCGTTTACGGTCACACAGGGAGTTCTTTAGTGGTGTAAAACAGTGGCAAACTAGTTGTAGCACTTAACTAATTAAATATTACAAAACAGATGTGAAGCCAATGTTCTAAGCACAAATAGCTCTGAGAGGAGAGTTAAACCTGCAGAACTCAAAACAAGGAATGAACGACATCACTGAAAAGACCTTTCCATCAGGGGTCAACAAAGATGGATTATTCAAAAGTAGTCTAAGATGACTGAGCGTACAGTCTGGAAAAATAGAGCCAATCCTTACCTTACTATCTGCATCAGAACAAGTCTTAGGGCTGCTGAGATGGCTCAGCAAGTAAGGACGCTGGCCCTGAAGCCTTACTACCAGAGCCCAAACGTGGGATTCATAAGATGGAAAGAGGTACCTACTTCTACAAGAAGTCCTCTCATCGCCTCATGTTTGGGGTGATTTGAGATAGGTTGAGGACTGGTGATGTGGCTGCATAATCCTGATGGTCTGAATTCAATCCCCAAAACCCACATAAAGACGGGAGAGAAATGATTCCACGAGGTTGCTCTCTGACCCCCACAAGCACACCTTGGCATGGCATGTGGATGCCCTCGACACCACACATGCACACATTAATAACAAGGGTTTCAAAAAGAATGAAATGTAAATACATTTAAAAAAAGGTACTAGAACAATTGTAGATATTTTCCCAATCTTAACACTGGAATAGCTTGTGAAAACATCCTGTTAAAACCACATTCTAGGAGAACGTTTGGGTTCCTGGAAGTTGAAAAGTTTGGGTCAGTGAAACAACACTAAGAACAAAGTCAGAAGATGAAGGGCAGAAGTAGAAACAAAGGTTGTGCTCAGGCCCTATGCCAGCCACTTAATTCAGGCCCTCCGCCAGTCGCTGCACGCTAGCTGTGAACACCCGGGCAGACAGCTGCACAGGGCGGGGAAGCATGAAGCCAGACAAAAATACCAGACAGAGGGGCCAAGGCAGGCTCCCTGGGGGCCATAGCACTCACCCTTCAACTGCCCTCTTGAATGTGTGAGGAACTGACTTGACCCCAGTCAGCTCTCCCCTGCTTACTGGTCTCTCCTTGTCTCTCTGCCTCGTACTTGGTGGGGCCTTCCTGCATCCTCCCACAAGTACTAGTAGTGTAGGTACGAACCATCAGAAGCCAGCTTGCTGTTTTGTTTGTTTCTTTGTTTTGTTTTGTTGGTTGGTCTTTGGTTTTGTTTTTTGTTTGTTTTTTCCAAGACAGGATCTCACTATGTAGCTCTGGCTGTCCTGGAATTCACTATATAGACCAGGCTGGCCTTGAACTCACAATGATTTGCCTGTCTCTGCCTCTCAAGTGCATACACCACTAAGCCCAGATGTTGTTTAGTTTTTAAAATCCCATTTTCTTATTTATTCTCTGTGTGTGTGTGTGTGCACAAGTGACATGGTGTCCATGTGAAGTTCAGAGGGCAACCCGACAGAGTCCATTATGTCCTTCTATGAGGGTCAGGGGATAGAACTTCTCAGGCCTGGGAGCAAGAGCCTCTATCCATTGAGCCACCCCTGCAGCTTCCTATTTTGTTTTGTAAGGGAGAATCTCAGCCCAGATGGGCTGCGCTTTGCCATCTGCCTGCCTCTGCCTCCCCAGTGCTGAGATTACAGTATGCACACCCTCACCTCTTCTTCAGTGCCATGTTCCAATTATTCATAGTGACATCTTCCTTTAAGGTGACCTTTGGTATGTTAAATGACGTGGAAGCCATTATCTCTATTTTTAGCATTTGGGAGGTACAGAAGAGATTCTGAGTTTGAAGCTAGCCTGGACTACATAGGGAGCTCAAACCCAGCATGGTTTAGTAATTGAGCCACTATCGATAGTAATTGAGTGATTGAGCTCAATAGTAATTGAGCCACTATCATAAATTAACTAATTTAACTAAACTAACCAACCAACGAACTAACTAAAGATTTAGCCTTCTTTTTCAAACTACCTGGGCACCTGTCTTCTCAGTCAGTAACGCCCCTTTCTTTTTCCTCTGGATGGAAGACTCCTTCCTGTTCCCTGGTGTCCTTTCCCTCACTGGAAAGGTGTCCCAAACTTCCTCTTGCACCCAGCTTCCCGACAGGTTGGTCGCCCACAGCTCTCGGTCTTATGGTACATCCAGCGCGTCCCAGATTCGTGGATTGGTCATCCAGAACAAGCTGGCCACACCCATGGGCAAAGGAACGCCCCCTCCCCCGAGAATGCCTTCTCTTCCGATTCTTTAGGCTGCTTCTCCTGTTGACACTATTTTATTTGCTTAGACACTTCAGTTGCCGTTCCTTTGAAAATAATAGTCCCCTGAAATGAGGAGTCACGTCAAGGGGTTATAGCAGGTACTGTTAATATTAAATTTGCAGAGGCTGGGCTGTATCTCGGGAGGCACAGTGCTTGCTTCCCTTGCGTGCATGATGCATGAGCTCCAAGCCCAGCACAATATAAATACAACATAAAATGGTGATGCACGCCTGTAGGCCCCAGTGCTCAGCAAGTGGAAACAGAAGGATCAAGAGTCCAAGGTCATCCTTGGCATAGCAGGTTTCAGGCCAGCCTGGGCTTCATGAAGTTTTTTGTTTTTTGAGACAGACTCTCACTAGGAAGCCCTGCCTATCCTGGAACTCACTTGCTGTGTAGATCAGGCTGGCCTCGAACTCACAAAGATTCTCTTGCCTCTGTCTCCTGAACTAGAACTAAAAATGTGTGGTACCACGAAAACAATTAAAAATGAAGATGTGCATGGTATCACACACCTTCAGTCCCAGCACTCAGGAGGCAGAGGCAGGGGGAATCCCTGTGAGCTCAAGGCCAGACTGGTCTACAAAATTAGTTACAGGACCACCAGTACTGTTACACAGAGAAACTCTGTCTCAAAAGAACAAAGAAAATAATAAAAAACATAAAAATGAAAATACTCAAGAAAGGAACTTGTCTATCTAGTGTGTTGGCACTCTAGGTTCACTTTGTGATGTGGCCTTCTGCCCGTGTTCGACTCCTATGGTCATGTTCCTAATCTGGAGATTATTAATAGTAATAACAACATTTTCACTTTTTTGAGCCAGACAGGGTCTCTTAGGGCTCACGCTGGCCCTGAATGCGTAGCTAAAGGGGCCTTGACTTCCTGACCCTCCTGTCTCTACCCCCTGAGGGTTGAGATGGTGAGCGGGTGACACCAGCTCAGTTTATGTGGCGCTGGGGACCCAACCCAGGGATTTCTGCAAGCCAGGCAAGCACTCTACCAACTGAACTACAACTCCAGCCCCAGCAATGAAGTCTTTACAGGACCATTTTCATGCTGAAAGGGATTTATTTGTGTCAACAAGTTCCCAGGTGACCCTCCTGCTGGGAGGTTCCAACTCAGTGACCTCAGCCACGGAGGACAATGGCCAGGCTGAAGTGAGTTTAGCCAGTGAGTGAGACCAATCCTGTCTGGAAGGCCCTGGAGTAAATGCAGAGGTGAGTGAGACCCTATTCATCTTCTGAGTAGCCTTGACAGCCACTGTGGGAATGTGACAAGCCCAGCTACCCACAGTGGGTGTCATCGCTGAGCAGAGAAAGGAAACCGAAAGAAGAGAAAGGAATCATGGGAAAAGGTGACAGGCCGAGAAAGGAAACCAAAAGAGAGCCTTAGACCTCCAGCTAACAGATTAGAGACGGAGAGGCGGTCAGCTGCACAGCACTAGGAGGTAACTACCCGTAGCCCAGGCTGGCCTTGAATTTGGGCTCCTTCTTCCTTCACTTCCTTAAGTGGTGCAATGATGGCAACTGCCACCATGATTGGTCAAGTCAACTTTTAAAAAAAATTTGTTTTTTAAATTATGAATGTGTGGATGGGGGCGGGGTTTCCAACGCCACAACTTTCCATTGTTGGTTCCCTGGTTCCTTCTTTCCACCGTGTGGGTCCCCAGAATCACACTTAGGTCATTAGATTTGGTAACAAACCCCTTTACCTGCTGAGTCATCTAGTGAGTCCCTAACTTTATTTTTCTTTATCTTTACGGTAGCTCCCTGGAAAAAGCGCAAAACCAGATACCCAAATTCATCTGATTGAATAGAACACAAACACGGATTCGCAAAGCTTCGTTGGGAGGCGATGGAGCGCCCCTGCGCTGACAAGGCCCTGCTATGCCTGTATGGCAGAGCTCTCCAGACCCAGGGGACAGCTCTGGTTCACAGGCTTCAGCGGAGTGGCCCGGTGAGGTGCCGGCTGCCTGCACATTGCCACTTCTGTTGAGTCCCTCAAGTCCTTCGTGAAAGAACGATACTTGGTTTTAGAGTCAGAAAACCAGATTCCATGGACTCCATAAGGTGCTGTCTCGATAAACAAAACAGAAACACCCGTGAGAGGGTAGCTACCGAAACCAAAGCAGAAACGCGCCGAGTGTAGGAGATGTCTTAGTAGTCCTAGGAGAATGACTGTTAGGGTGTGGTTTGAAAGCTGTAACTATAACTGACAAAGCCAGGTGCTTCCAAGAAAGAAAAAACCAAGCCCACACAAAACCACAGACAGACAGCATGCTTCTTAGAAGGAGGATGAAGTGATTGGCCAGCAGAGAGAAGGGGCGGCTCGGTGTCACGGCCCTCTCTGTTCTAACCTTTAAATCTTTTCAAACACGGGTCACCTTGGTTGTCAGAAGAATATGGGCATAAAAATTCAAATATATGTAGACACATTTGAAAATTTCCCTCCCAGGCACACAACAGCTAGAAATGTGTAGCCTTGTTTGCAAGAGACCCTAATGACTGCTCATGGCAGCACTGTCTATAGGAGTCCAAAACTGGAAATCGTCTAAATCCCAGATATAGATGATAAGCAATTTATAGCCCATTCCCACATAGAAATACTGCATATATGATAATTGATCTACAAGCACAAACAAGAGCTGCAATAAATATGGCAAGCAATGTAGAGCGAAGGAAACCCGGAAAAGGAGGACACATTATAAGCTTTTGTTTATAAACAGCCAACTCTAGAAAACTAACATATGCTGTCGGAACTCTTTCTTTGAGGAACTTGGCATCAAAGGTCAGAGCTGGGTTTCTGGGTGTGCTGATATGAATTGTTTGTTTGTTTGTTTTTTGCCTTGTTTTTAGACACAGGGTTCCTCTGTGTCGCCCTGGCTGTCCTGGAACTCACTTTGTAGGCCCCGGGATGGCCTCGAACTCACAGAGATCTGCCAGCCTCTGCCTCCCGAGTGCTGGGTTTAAAGGCCTGTGCCACCACCACCTGATGATATTCATTTCTTGATCTGGCTGCTGTTTGTGTGGTGTTTACAACTGGAAAATGTATCACATTCATGCCTGTGTGCTGTACGTTAATTCTTATGTAAAATAAATGTGTAAGGTGGTCCCAGGTCCCTGTGCGACTGCGACAGGAGCTAGTCAGGAGGCAAAGACAGGAGACACACAGGTTCAAGTCCTGCCTGGACTACAGAGTGAATTCAAGGTTACCCTGAGCAACATGGTAAGACAGAGTCAAACTGAAAGGAAAGCACAGGGGTAGAGGGTTCACCTAGCAAGCGTGAGATCCTAAATCCAATCCTGCAAAAACTAATAAATAAAGTAAAACAAAATACATACAATAGTGATAAATAGGGGATAGGCAGTAGTAGACAGGTAAACGGATGGTAATGATTGGGTAAGTGCAGGAGCGATCCCAATGAGACTGACCAGAAGATAATAAACTAAATCTTGATGGAGCTTTTCCAGTAATCTGAAACTGGTACTAATCTCATGTGACGTCTCAAGGGGCAGTTTAAGAAACTCTTGGGCTACAGAGGTGACTCAGCAGTACTTGTTTCCAGCCTTCAGAGGGACACTTACAGCTGCAAGTGTCCACATCAAACCAGATGTCAAGTCAATAACTCAGCCTTCTACCCCACAAGAGAAAGAGTGAACTAAGCCCAAAGCAAGCAAGGGAGCAAGCAAAAAAAAAAAAAAAAGATGTGTATTTGTTGCTCTTGCAGAGGACCTGGGTTTAATTCCCAGCACCTATGTATTGGCTGACAGCCATATGTAACTCTCAGGTACTCAAGCAGTATACAGTTATACATACAAAATAAATAAATCTAAAAATACACTCTAAACTGGGCAGTGGTGATGCATGCCTTTAATCCCAGCACTCAGGAGTCAGAGACAGATCTTTGAGCTCAATGCCAGCCTGGTCTACAAAGTGAGTTCCAGGACAGCCAAGGCTGTTACACAGGGAAACCCTGTCTCGAAACTTAAAAAAAAAAAAAAAAGTTATATATGCGTGTGTGCGTGTGTGTGTGGATAGATAGATAGATAGATAGATAGATAGATAGATAGATAGATAGATAGATAGATAGATAGATTCTAAAAAGAAAGAGCATTAGCTGCTCTCCAGAGAAGGAGGGTTCAACCCTGCACCAACAGGGCAGCTAATAACTGTAACTCCAGACTCAAAGGGGATCAACACCCACTTCTGGCCTCTGTCTAAATGGCCTCCGAGGGAACTGCAGGCATGTGGTGCATAGACATATATGAAGTCAAAACACGCATACACATTAAGAAAAAAATGTTTTAAAGGAAGAAGTCAGGCATGTCCTTAATGCCCTTAGCTCCAGCACCCAGATAGTGGCAGGCAGATTTGGAGTAAGGGCAACATCAGCCTGTAATATAAAGCCAGTTTCAGGCCACACAAGGCTATACAGTGAGACCTTGCCTCACAGGACACAAAATGCACTGAACTCGGACGCAGGTGAACTAGCCTTGCGGTGATGCCATGTAACTGAATAATGAAATCAACAAGGTGGTTCAAGGCTTCTCCTCCCTGGGAGCCCCTTCCCTTTGGTCTCACTTTTCCTCACTAGCGCCATAGTTACTGGGGGCGGGGGGGGGGAGGGGAGAGGAAAGATCTTTCAATGACGTCACAGAGATAAACAACCTTGAAGTACTTACTAGATTTTGGGAAAATCAGTCTGGGAATCGCATTAGAGAACCGAAAAAAAGGAAGTACCACGTCAAGCTGATTAATTCCAGTCTCCAGAGCCATTTACCAAAGTCATCAGTGTGTCGTGGGTCCCAGGGCTCTGACTCACAGGTGCCAGAGCTGGCAAGTTGTAAAGCCAGGATTTGAACCCAGGTCTCTAAATCAATATCCAAGCACCTCGACCATTGGTCAGAGGCAAGAAGGCTTGTGCTGCAGCTTTCTTCCTCAAGCCTTTGAACTTTATATTTCTGTGGCTCTGAATATGTGTAGACCACCCTCATCCCACTCCCACCCCATGCTGCCCTGGCATGCAAAGCAAGTACACACTATTGTGTTCTCTCTGCGGTCCTACATCCCTCCTCAGTTTGGGGAACTGGGTTTCTGTGAGCACACAGCTGACCAAGAGTGGCCCTGACTGTGACTGCTCCTGCCTGTCCCATCTGGGGATGTGGGGATGCTCAGAACAGCTTCTCCCCCTAGAAAGGAGCACTTGGCTCCCTACGTCTTCTCTCATCTAATTTAATGACGAGTTAAATGAATTCACACCAATGTGTGGACGGCTTCTGACTGCTCCCAGAGACTGTGCCATTTTAAAAGATGCTGGTCATTAATCTCTGTTTGAGGGAGGTCATCAGGCAGTGGGATAGGTGGGAATAAGGAACGGGGATTAGGAAGAAGAAAACGCTCAGAAGCTGAACCTGAACTTCCCTAGCGGTGAGTCACCTCCATTAGTAGTTCCTGCTTTTCTCGCCGCCGCCGCCTCTTCTTTCAACTCAACTTCAAAAGAATCAGTTATTTTGTTTTTGTTTTTGTTTTTGTTAACTATTCCCCAACTGCTATAACAAAGAGGATCACGGGGCTTCTGGGACTTTCCACATTACAGAGCCGCAAACTGGGCCCCAGGAAGTCCCATCCAAAGCCAGATGGAGTTCTAGAAACCTCAGGGTTACCAGCTCTATTTCCAAGTCCAGGGCTCTACCTAGCAGTCAGACTCTGGGGTTTTGCTTATGGGGCGGTAAGCCTCTCCCCTTCAAGTCTCCAGTTACTCATGTTGTTATCCTCTAGAACTGGAAGTGTCTGTCCTACCAGGAAAATGAATGTCTGGGCAGCAGGGACAAAGGTTGGCTCAGAGAGCAAACAGAGAGAGGAAGCAGTCAATGTAATAACAACATTGCTCACGACAGCAAAAAAAAAAAAAAGTTGAGTTTTGCACAGGGTTTCAGAATGGCTCTGTGTATAAACTTTCATTTAATTGTTTTGATGTAGTTGTTATAAAATCTGCAGGAGGCTCCCTTCTCACCCCATGCTTCAACACACACACACACACACACACACACACACACACACACATCTCTAATCTGAGTCCTCCAGCACTGCTCTAACCAAGGACTCAGTCACTGACCCAGCTGATTCCAGCTACTGATGAAAGTGAGGGTACAGTTGGTCCCTGCACAGGGTCCCCACCCTTGTTTTTCTCAGTGGCTATCATTTCTCTCCTGGCTGCTGGGCTGGGAGATGGCTCGCTTTTGATGTCTGGGCAGTATCTAGCTCAGAAGGATATGCTGTCATCTTGCTGGGCACCTGCGTTTAGCACTTGCCTGCCTCAAACTGTCGGTAAAAAGACTCCACTGTTTTCGCAGCTGGTGGTTTCTCTCACCTCTGCCTCAAAACTCATCCTCCCTGGATGTGGGTGGCAGTTGTGTGGCTTGGTCTCTTTGTGGGAGTCCTCATAGTGGGACCAGGATTTATCCCTGGTACATGAACTGGCTTTTTGGAGCCTGTTCCCTATGGTGGGTTACCTTGCTCAGTCTTGATGCAGAGAGGGACTTGGTCCTGCCAGGCTTATTTAACTCCCCATGGGAGGCCTTACCCTCTCTGAGGAATGGATGGGGATGAGGGGAAAGGCAAGGGCAGTGGCGGGGGAGGGGAGTGGTGGAGGAGGAGGGGAAGGAGGGGGAACTGTGGTTGGTATCAAAAATGAATAAAAGATGAGAAAATTATGAATTACAAGGTAAGTAAGGATATGTGCAATTACACAATATTTTCTTATTGTTTCCAGTTGCTGGTCATATTAAAACACCATTAATATTCTTTAAAAAAAGAAACAAAAACCTCATCCTCCCTCTCTTAAAGCCTTACTACCAGAGGAGTTTGCTCAAATGAACAGTTTTTAAGCCAAAATACGCTGAATTCCACCTTGGGTATAGAATGGCATCTTCCCACCCCCAGATTCCAGCATCAAGGCAATCTCCAGCACAATGATTATTACTGCATTCAGTAAACTGCAGTTCAAAACCAGAGAAAATTCAAATGCAAGATTTGTTGGTATACAGCCCAGGTGTGATGGCAGAAGGCCTTTAATCCCAGCACTGGGGAGGCAGTGGCAGGTGGATCTCTGCGAGTTCAAGGACAGCCTGATCCACACAGGGAGTTCTAGTACAGCCAGAGCTACATAGTGAGACCGTGTCTAAAAAATATATGAAAGAAAGAGAAGAAAAAGAAAAAGGGCCCGGCGGTGGTGATGCACACCTTTAATCCCAGCACTTGGAACTCAGAGGTAGGCGGATCTCTGTGAGTTTGAGACCAGCCTGGTCTACAGAGCTAGTTCCAGGACAGGCTCCAAAGCTACAGAGAAACCCTGTCTCGAAAAAACCAAAAAAAAAAAAAAAAAAAACCAAAGAAAAAGAAAAAAATTGTTAGTGTCATGCAATTTGGGGACAAGTCCCTTTTTGTAGTGTTATTCAAGGAAGGAAACACAGCATCCAGGCTGCACAGGAAATAGCCACCTTTCTGGGCATTTTGTTTTATACATGTCTGCTTCCTGAACAAAGCAGAAATCTGGTTCTAGTGATGTAACTTATGGCCGCCTGTATTAGTCAGGGTTCTCAACCTTCCTAACGCTGTGACCTCATGCTGTAGCAACCGTAAAACTATTTTTGTTTGTAGTGATATTTCATTTGTATTTTAATAAATAAAACTTGCCTGAAGACCAGAGAGTAAAACAGTTGCCCTGGTCAGCCTTACAGACCACACAGTGGGGGCTCACACCTTTAATCCCAGTAGCCACGTTAGTTTGCCATAGAAACCAGGCAGTAGTGGTGCATGCCTTTAATCCCAGCCCTAGAGAGGAATATAAAATGGGGACTCGTGGGGAGGGTGGAGTTGGGGAGGGAGTTGGGAGGTGGTAGCAGCTCCCAGGCAGACTCATTCTGGGAATTCCTGGAGGCAGAATAGCCATTTTAGACTGAGGTAGAGATAAGAGTCAATAACTGGCTGCTTTGCTTTTCTGGTCTTCAGGTTGAATCCCAGTATCTGTCTCTGTGTTTTTATTAATAGTGCTACATTTGCTACTTCATAACAGTAATTTTGCTACTGTTAATGAGTCATAATGTAAATACCTGGGTTTTCCAATGGTCTTAGGTGAAAGGGTCATTCTACCCCCAAAGTATGTGTGTGTGTGTGTGTGTGTGTGTGTGTGTGTGTAGTAACTCATATTATATAACACACACATATATATGTATGCATGTATGTATTATTAGAATGGTTTACTGTCTGTTCAACTAGTCCAACAATGGCTGTCTACCAACAGAGGGTCCAAAAATCCTACAGTTGTTCAGTCCCCAAGGCTGATGTCTCAGTTGGTCTTCAGTGTATACCAGAATCTTGAAGCAGTGTGATCTGAAGCCAGAGGAAGAATGGACTTGCCAGTGAGGTGGAAAGCAAGCAGGCAGAGAGCAAGAGCATCCTTCTTCCATGTCTTCTGCCACTAGAAGGTGTGGCTTAGATTTAAGGTAGATCTTCCCATGACTAAAATAATCTGGATTATTCCCACTTCAAATGATTTCATTTAAAAAAACTCTCTCAGGTGTGCCCAGCAGGTTGGGTTTTAGTTAATTCCAGATGTAGTCAAGTTGACAACCAAGAAGAGCCATCACACGGTCCTCCTAGGTACTGGGTGTAAAATCAAGGGGATGGATAACACCTGCTAGAGATGCAGACTCTTGCCTCACTCACTGCTGTGCCCGGGCCTGCCTCCTAGCAAGACTCGCAGGAAAAGCCTAGGCAGCTCTCTTCGCTTTGGATTTTGTTTGTTTGAGACAGGGTCTTGACCACTCAGAACCAATCTGATCTCATCTGGTCCAGAAGCAGGTGACCTGGAGACTGTGTGCCTGGAAGCTCCGGTCTCCCGCAGCACTGCCTGCCTTCCCTCTGCACCTAGAGCTCAAGAAGCATTGACTCCTTGCTCTGTGGGAGGAACCAGAGGCATTAGAACTCTGTGAGTTTGAGGCCAGCCTGGTCTACAGAGTAAATTCCAGTACAGCCAGAATAATTCTGTCTGGAAGAGCTATCCACTGTTTGGCTTCTCTTGCTTTTTAGTGTTTTGTTTGTTTGCTTGTTTTCTTAAACTATTGTCACGTAATCTAAGATAATCATTCTTGAATCTATAATATGCTAAGGTCAGGTAACTGTGTACAGAGCACTTGAAAAGATGTTTGGAAAGATGGCTGAGCAGTTAAGAAGACTGGCTGCTCTTCCAGAGGACTCAAGTTCAATTCCCAGCACCCACATTGCAGCTCACTGCTGTCTGTAACTCCAATTCCAGAGGATCCAACATCCTCACATAGGCACATGTGCAGGCAAAACACCAAAGCACATGGAATAAAACACAAATAAAAGTTAAAAAAAAAAAAAAACAAAGCGAATGGAGGTTGGTGAATTGGCTCAGCAGGTGAAGGTGCTTCCTACACAGGCCTGGCAGCTCCAGTTCAGTCCCTGAAAGCCATGGAAAGGTGAAGGGAGGGAACTGACTTCCTGAAGCTATCTTTGCCCGCCACATCCATCCACCACAAACTTGTGCTTACGTACACCCGCGATGATAATAGATAAATGGGGCCCGGAGCTGCAGAGAGCAGAACAAGCATTGCTCACGCTGAGGTCCTGAGTTCACGTCCCAGCACCTGCATAAGACAGTGTCCAACGGCCTGTCCAGCTCCACGAGGCCTGGCATCTCTGACCTCTGGGGGCACCTACACTCACATACATGTATTTACACACACACACACACACACACTTGAAAATAATAAAATCCTACAAGTTAATACATTAATAAAAAAGAAAATATATAATGATGATCATAATTAGTAGTTAAAACTCAAGACCTATTGAGATGTGAAATTTTTCTTCCAATGTATTTATTTATTCATTTACTTATTTACTGGGGAAAATAGGAATTGCTGTATAGCCCAAGGGGCCTCAAACCCATGATCGTTTTCTCTGTTTCTTCTTGTTTTATTTTGGTGGTTTTTCAAGACAGTGGTTATCTACATACCTTTGGAACCTGCCCTGGAACTAACTCACTTGTAGACCAGGCTGGTCTCACATTCACAGACATCCACTTGCCTCTGCCTCCCGAGTGCTGGGATTAAAGACATGTGCCACCACTGCCCGGTTCTTTGTCTGCTTCTTGTTGGGATCTCAGTCTTACACTGCCATGCTTGGCTTCTCATCCTTTCTTTATGACTTATTTGGTATATTTGTAGAAAGCAGACTTTGGCTTAGCTTTATTTCTGGAAGTTTCATGGATGAAAGGAAGAAGCAAGCATCATTTGTCTCCATTTCTAACAGAACCCACAGAGATTGAAAACACTTGACAAGTGTTTTAAGAAGTTATAAAGTAAATAAATGAACCAGTAAGCTCTTTATGGCAAGATACTTCTGCAGATGAGCTTTCTGGGAGGGTAAGGGGGAGCCCAGAGCTGTGGGTGTCTTGTGGAACCACCTTTCAAATGGTCGTGATTTTAGACGATTTCATGTGGTTGTGCAGAAGGAATTAAATGCCTTTTAACTAGATCTCGGGTTTCTGTTCTGACTCAGACCTACTGGTTAGTTTACTTTTTCTTTTTTTCCCCCTGAGGAAGGGTTCCCTCTGTGTAACAGTCCTGGCTGTCCTAGAACTCACTCTGTAGAGCAGGCTGGCCTCGAGCTCACTGAGATCCATCTGCCTCTGCCTCCCAAGTGCTGGGATCAAAGGCATTGAATATAGTTTGCAAAAGGACACAGGACTGTGAGAAGAAGGTAGGTAGGTAGGAGTACAGGTTTGCTCCTTGAATAGGATTAAGTGCTTTCTTTTTAGATTAATTTTTGTTATTTTTTGTGTATGGGTGTTTTGCCTGCCTGCACATGTTCCACATGTGAGCCTGGTGCCCAGGGACAGTAGAAGAGGGCTTCAGGTACTTGGCACTGGAGTCACTGTTGTGAGCTAGCTATCATGTGGGTACTGGGAATCCAAGTGGGATCCCACGGAGGAGCAGCAAGTGCTCTTAACTGTTGAGTCAACCCTCTAACCCCAAATTTTCCTAAGTACTAACCATATAGGATAATATAAATCTGAATTTTCAGCTGGGTGGTGGTGGCGGTGGCCAACGCTCAAGAAGCAGAGGCAGGCAGATCTCTAGTTCAAAGCCAGACTGGTCTACGGAGTGAGTTCCAGGACAGCCAGGGCCACACTGAGATATCTTGTCTCAAAAAACAAAACAAAACAAAATGAAAGAAAAGGGACGCTGGGGTGATGCCTCCAAATGTAGATGAGCCAGCTGTGCAAGCTTGACGATCCAAGTTCAATTCCTGGAACCCCGCATGACAAATAAATAAATAGCCTATGCAGCTACACGCATCTGAAATCCCAGCAGGTCTGTGGTGACGTGACAGACAGGTGGAGAAAGAGTAATTGCCCAGATGTTGGAGAGCTGGGTGGCCCAGAGAACACAGCGCAGCAAGAGAACTTCCCTCAACAAGTAGAAGGTGAGGACTCCAGAAAGTTGTCCTCTGACCTCCACACATATGTGGTAGCATTCTCACCACACACACAATAAATGTGTAATAATAAATATTAAATAATAAACTAATTGTTTAAAATTCATTTTAAGAATAATAAATATTAAACAAATCAGTAATAATTTGGGGGGATTTTATCTTTTTTTTTCTTTTTTGGGTATGGTGTGCTTGCCTGTAATTTGTTTTTTGTTGTTGTTGTTTGGTTGCTTTGTTTTCTTTATTTTTTACATACCAATCCCAATTCCCCCTCCCTCCGTTCCCCCTGCTCCTCCCGCTTCCCCTCACCCTACCCTCCATTGGCTCCTCAGAGAGGTTAAGGCCTCTCCTGGGAAGTCAACTAAGTCTGTCCAACCAAGTCTGTCCCGTCACCTCCTTGAGACAGGACCACCCCACCACCACACCCCCGACCCTGTGCCTAAGTTGAACAAGGTATCTTTCCTGGTCCCACTGCCAGTGGCCCCATATACTGCCCAAGCCACACCAATGTCACCTGTATTCAGGGGCCCTAGTTTGGTCCTATGCAGGCTCCCCAGAGTCAGTGATCTTCTATTTGGGTCAGCTGATTGTGACCCCATCGTGGTCTTTTGTTCATATCATGACCCCTTTGTTCATATTCTTACTCATCCCTCTCTTTGCCTGGAGGTTGGCCTAGCAGTTAGCTGTGGATCTCTGTATCTGCTTCCATCTGTTTCTAGAAGAGGGTTCTAGCTTTTCTGACGTTGTAGACTACAGGCTGGTTGTCCTTTGCTTTATGTCTGATATCCACTTGTGAGTGAGTTCGTACTATATCTTTCTGGGTCTGTTACCTCATTCAGGATATTTTTTTTTCCCTAGTTCTGTCCATTTGCCTGCAAGTTTAAAGATGTCATTGGTTTCTTAGCCTCAGCTGTCCTGGAACTCTCTCTGCAAGCCAGTTTGGCCTCGAACTCACAGAGATCTGCCTGCCTCTGGCTCCCAAATGCTGGGATTAAAGGCATGCACCTCTACCAACCAGCTCCGTTTTTGCTTTTTTGAAGCAGGATTTTTCTGTGTAGCTCTGGCTCTCTTGGAATTTGCTTTGTAGACCTGTCTGGCATGTAACTCAGAGGTCCACCAGCCTCTCCCTCAGGGATGCTGGGATTAAAGTCATATGTCACCAGGTCCAGCAAGAATGAGCCTCTTTCCTGAATTAAGTAATATTTCTAATGAAATATTAGGAATACAAGAAGCAATCTATACTACTATGCTTTCTTGGAAGCTCATTAAAAAATCTTAAAGAAATTGATATTTCTAATTCCTAAAGCCATGAGATACACAGGAGAATGGTATGTGGGAGGCTTTGGAATATTTACAAAATTGTAGAACTTCTTAATTAGGCAAGATCTAGAAAAAAAGAAAAAAAAGAGGAAGGGCTCTATTCTTAGTGCCTTGGATAGCCTTTCATGTTAAAGAGGAAGAGTGAAAACCACCTTCCCCCCTGAAAGTGTAAAATGACCTTAGGACAAGTAAATAGGATTGGATCTGCTGTCCCTGGGGACTTCTCTGTTTAGACCCCTTTGTCTTTTTTCACAATGATGCTGCACCCTAAAAACATAGCATCTTAAGTATTTCTGGGGCGGCTGGAGGTCAATGTGCAATCTGCAAGGAGCTTGTGCTGCCAACAAGCCACACACACCACGCCAGCCGAGTGTACCCGCTCTGATTGCAAGGCCCTTTGATTCTGGAGCAGGCTGCTGAGGAACTGAGGCCAACACCTGAAAGCCACTCCTGTCCTCTATCAGTTCCCCTACCTAGGAAGGATTCTTGGAGCCTGTGGCTTGTGACTTCTGTCTGTGGTCAGTCGCCAGTGGGAGGGCAACCTCAAGGATCTGCTATTTCAGGTGGAGCTTTGCTTTTGTACTCTAGTTATAAGGCTCTGTTCTTTGTTGTGCCCTGGCTTTGGCTCTTTATATATTGACTCCAGGATAACTAAAGATTGTGAAGGCAGGGTGGATTTGCCATGTCAAGGAATGAAGTCTTTCCACATCTCATTTAATCGTCACTGTCACCCTGTAAATTTTGTTGCAATTTTACCCTGACCACATAATTCTTTTTTAATCTCTTCTTCCCAGGGAGACAGGGTCTCACTGTTTAGCTCTGGCTAACGTGGAGCTCCTTCTGTAGATCAGGCCGGCCTCAAATGCACAAAGGTCCACTTGTCTCTGCTTTTTGTGTTGAGTGCTGGGGATTAAAGGTGTGCTCTGCTCATGCCCTGTGGCTACATAACTCTTTTTCTTTTTCTTTTTTTAAGATTTATTTTATTTTATGTCCGTTGGTGAGTTGCCTGCATGTTTGTCTATGTGAGGGTGTCATATTCCTTGAGTTGCCATGTGGGTGCTGGGAACTGAACCCGGGTCCTCTGGAAGAGTAGCCGGTACTCTTAATCGCTGAGCCACTTCTCCAGCACTGCTACATAACTCTTTTTTTTTTTTTAATTTTATTGAGCTCTACATTTTTCTCTGTTCCCCTCCTTGCTTCTCTTCAATCCTCCCCCAAGGTCCCCATGCTCCCAATTTACTCAGGAGATCTTGTCTTTTTCTACTTTCTACTTCCCATGTAGATTATATCTATGTAAGTATCTCTTAGTGTCTGCATTGTTGTCTAAGTTCTCTGGGATTGTGGTTTGTCGGCTGGTTTTCTTTGCTTTATGTTTAAAAACCACCTATGAGTGAGTACATGTGATAATTTTCTTTCTGTGTCTGGGTTACCTCACTCAAAATAATGTTTTCTAGCTCCATCCATTTTCCTGCAAAATTCAAGCTGTCGTTATTTTGTTCTGCTGTGTAGTACTCCATTGTGTAAATGTACCACATTTTCCTTATCCATTCTTCGATCGAGGGGCATTTAGGTTGTTTCCAGGTTCTGGCTATGACAAACAAAGCTGCTATGAGCATAGTTGCTGCTACATAACTCTTAAAAGTGAAGTAAAGTGGGGCCAGGTGGTGGTGGAGCACGCCTCTAATCCCACTACTCAACACAGAGGCAGGCAGATCTCTGTGAGTTCGAGGCCAGCTTGGTCTACAGAGTGAGTTCCAGGACAGCCAAGGCTACACAGAGAAACCCTGTCTTGAAAAACAAAACAAAAAAAAGTGAGGTGAAGTTGAGATTCAATAAGCACGGATGAGCCTAAAGGACATTATGTTTCTCTATCTTTTAGAATTGTACAAGTACAGAGGAGAACAATGTGTCCCAGGGCCAGGTCTGTGAGGTAAACGGGGAGATGTTGGGCAAAAACGTAACTGAAGAAGAGGAAGTTGCGGTGATGCACTGTTCGCTCGGGGCCTGCAGCTAAAGCCTCTCCACTGTCCACCTGGGATTCTCTAGGACACAGGACCGTGCTAGGGTGGTCATGGGTGTGGTAACTCTGCTGTAGCAATCCCTAGACATTTTGTCCTTGCTTTAGTCTTTCTTTGGTGAGGGGATGGGCAACAAGTTCGGATGTGCACCATGCTGGCCTGCACCTCACTATGTGACTAAGGATGAACTTCTGATCCCCTAACTTCCACCTCTGGAGGGTTAGGATTACAGACATGAGCCAATATATGGAGTTTTCATTATAATACATACATCTTAAATCATCACCTTGGACACCTTGAATATGGATAGATGTTTTAAAAAATATTTTTTTGGCTACATCTATTTATTCGTTAATTTATTTGTGTGTGTCCATGTATGTGTGTGTACCCATATACTGCGTACATGGAGGTCAGAGGGTATCTTTTGCAGGAGTCCTGGAACCAAACTCAGACCCTTAGGCTTGACAGTAAGTGTCCTTACCAGCTGAGACATTTTTGCTGGCTCACTAGTTCCATTTGTCAATTATGCCTGGAATAGAGCTGAAAGAAAATTGCCGGGCGATGGTGGCACACGTCTTTAATCCCAGCACTCAGGAGGCAGAGACAGGTGGATCTCTGTGAGTTCAAATCCAGCCTGGTCTACAGAGAGAGTTCCAGGACAGGATCCAAAGCTACAGGGAAACCCTGTCTCAAAAAAAAAAAAAAAGAAGAAAAGAAAAAATTAATATTGAACATACTGTTACATGCCACTATGTGTCAAAGAGAACAGCAAATAGCATAATTAAATTAATTCTTAATTATCCAAGAAGGTAAATTGCATGGGGCACAGTGGCTTGTGCCTATAATCTTAGCACTCTATAGACTGAGGCTGGGTAATTACTGAGAATTACAGGCCAGCCTGGGCTACAGAAAGAGAACCTGTCTCAAAAAGAGGGAAAGAAGAATACAAATTAGCAATTCTTGGTATCTTTAAATGGTGCAATGAGAGGCTGGAAAGATGACTCAGTGTTTAGGGCATTTGCTGCTCTTCAGAAGGACCAAAGGTGGATTTCCAGCCCCTGTGAGGCTCCTCACAGTTCCAGGGCATCCAAAGACCTTTTCTGATCTCCAGGACACCTGCACATATGTGGTGCACATAAACTCATGCAAGCACACATACATAAATATAAATGAAAACAAATAATTAAAAATTTTAAAATGTAAATGACATAACATGTCAAAGATGTCTTCAGTAATATTTACAGAAAATAAATATTTATGTCTTAGCCAGGCTGTGGTGGTGCACACCTTCAATTCCGCACCTGGGAGGCAGAGGCAGGCAGATCTTTGTGGGTTTGAGGGCAGCCAGAGCTACACAGTGGAACCTTGTCTCAAAAAACCCATATATATATATATATGGACAAAGGGAATGCGATTTAATTGTGAAATTCATGCTCAGCTTAAGCGGGGAGAATACTGAGTTCAACAGATTCTTATGTCAAAAACAAATAGAAATTACTAATTAAAAAATTAGTAAGCTAAAAGCACATGGATGTACCATATGGCCCTTTTCTGATTTTTTTTGTTTTTTGTTTTATTCCGTTTTCAAGACAGGGTTTCTCTTTCTAGTCCCAGCTATCCTGGAACTCGCTCTATAGACTAGGCTGTCCTTGAAGTCACAGAGATCCTCCTGCCTCTGCCTTCTGAGTGCTGATTCCTTCCCCTCTTATGACTCTACCTTGTGCCAAGTTGATAATAAACCAGTCAACACAATAATAATAAATTAAAATACATAATTTCAATTTTGAGTGTGCATGAGTGTGTGATACATGTGTGGGTGCATGTGCATGAGTGTGTGGTACATGTGTGGGTGCGTGTGCATGAGTGTGTGGTACATGTGTGGGTGCGTGTGCATGAGTGTGTGGTACATGTGTGGGTGCGTGTGCATGAGTGTGTGGTACATGTGTGGGTGCGTGTGCATGAGTGTGTGGTACATGTGTGGGTGTGTATAGAAGACAGAGGTCAGAGCTCAATGCCTTCTTCCACCCGGCCTCCTCCACTTTGCTTTTTGAGACAGAGTCTCTCACTGAGGCTGGAGTTCACTAAATAGCTGCAATGGCTGGGCAGCTAGCTGCTGGAACCCTGTTTCTCTCTCCTAGTGTTGAGATTACGTGCATGGGCCTCCAGGCCTGACTTTTTACTTGCATTCTGGGGATCCAAACTTAAGTCCCCATGCCTGTGCAGCCAATATTCAGTTCCCCTGAGCCATCTCCTTGGTGTCAAAAAATTTTTTTTCTGACATGGTGTCAAATTCACTGCATAAGGGGGCTGACCTTGAACTTTAGTCCTCCTGCCCCCGCTTCCCAAGTGGTGGGATTCCTCACACAGCCACCACCAACTCTTGCTTGTGTCTTTTTTTTTTTTTTTTAGGTTTAGCATTAGTGTTATTCTGAGCAAATCTGACTTCATCAAATTCATGAAAAGTATCTTTTATCTTCTAGCCCTGGAGAGACGGCTCAGCAGTTAGGAGCACTTGCTGCTCTTGCAGGGGATGGGAGTTCAGTTCCTAGAACCTTTATCAGATAGCTCCAGGGAACCCAACAGTCTCTTCACAGGTATGTACACACACATACACATCAATAAAAAAAAAAGACAAATCTTAAAAAACTTTTTCATTATTTTCTACCAATATTTTCTTTTGTAATGTTTAAGTTGTCCATGCAGCCCATGCAGGTATTTCTCTGACTGACCTGAGGGAAGCTATTTGAAATATAGTCTAAAGTCCCACCAGAAAACCTATACCCTCTGTATTCCTATAGTCCAGATCATGAATTTCAAGCAAGCCAGAGTGAGACCCTATAAATTAAAACAAAACTTCTAAACTTCTCAGCCATACTGCATGTTATCTTTTTTTTTTTTTGTCAGCATGTTAGAAAGTGTGTCCTGGTGGGCAGGCAGTGAAAACACACACCTTTAATCCCAGCACTCACAAAGATCCACCTGCATCTTCTTCTCAGGGTTTGGGATTAAAGGCAGGTGCTGCTATGCCTGGTAAGAGAGGTGTCTTTAACTGAGTGTGGTGGCTCGTGCCTGTAATCCCAGCACTTGGGAGCAGCAGGATTGGCCAAGAATTCAAGGTCATCCTGGACAGTAGAAGGAATTTCAGGCAAGCCAAGAGTGAGACCTTGTTCCAAAAACACATCAAAGGGACAAAAAAAGAGATATATATATTTTTTTAAATTTTGTTTCCTCTTTTGACAGTTCTTCATTTATGAACCTGGTTTGTTCCCTTCCTGCCCTTGGGTTTAAATGATTTGCTTGCAAGACCTTTAGACATTTTCATATCCATGCACAGGATCCAGAAAAAACAATATAGTCAGTTTGATTTTGTTTTGTCTTTTTTTTTTTTTTTCTCTTGAGATAGGATTTCTCTGTGTTACAGTTCTGACTGTACTGGAACTTCCTTTGTAGACCAGGCTGTCCTGGAACTCACAGAGATCTGCCTGCCTCTGCCTCCTGAGTGCTGGGATTAAAGGTATGCACCATATCGGGCTTCACCTCACTTAAACATAACACATGGTGTAGATACTTTGAATTGTGTGACAGTCTGGAGATGATGCTTCTTCAGGTGGTGCAACCACCATTGCTATAACAGAGGTTTAAAAAAAAAAAAAAACAAACCAGAGCTGGGCTAGGGTGGGTCAGGAGAGAGAGAACCAGTCCAGACAATGGCCAAAGAATCCCTGTGCTCAGCAAAACCAACCACCAGGAAACAATGCTTTCCAAGTGCGGACATCACAAACTTATAGGGCCTTGCAGAGTTGAATTCAGATAGGGCTTTCTGGGCTTTGCTGATCCAGACCGGGGGGGGGGGGGTGCGGGAGTTCGGCATCTTAGAGTACTGAGGCCTAGAATCCATGAAGCCTGGGGCTCTCTGAAATGAATCATAGCTGAGTGGGTTGGGTGAGCCTATTCTCCCATCACTTGTGAGAGTGAAGCACAAGGATTACTGTGAGTATGAGCCTAGCTTTAGATGGTATCTCATAAACTCCTGCTCACAAACATGTCACGAGAGGAAGCGAGGGACTCTGAGGGTCTTGGAGTTTCTGGGGATCCTGGGAGCACTTGGGGAATGCTATAAGGCAGAAGTGCATTTTGTTTCTGCTTAGATTTAGCCACGTGATCTGTGCATGGCCCATGTAACAGTTACAAACCCCAACTGCTGGGCAGTGGAGTAGAAACGTGTTTCATGTTGCTGTTGTTGTTGTTTTGTTTCCTGTTTTTCACCTTAAACTACAGATCAGGGGTCACGGGGAAAAATGGCTTCACTCTAACCTCTTGCTTCCCCCTCACCACAGGCAAACAGAGTTCAGTGTATTCTACCCATCGACCAATCATGTCACCCCAGGAAGGAAACGTTGTGTAAGATACACCTTATTTAAAATGCTCAAAGTCTGAAAATGAGACTTTGCATCTGATTGGATTCCACAGTCCAAGGTTTGGACTGGGAATCCTGCAGTTCCTGTTGTATGGCACCGTGGCTTGTTCTTTCACAGCTCAGTAAAACACAGGCCCAGGAGAACTAAGAACACAGTGTTTCCCATGGCACTGCCTGAATTCCACTGATATCTCTACATTACCTCACTGTTAGGCAGCTGTACAGGGGCTATCTGCTCCTCACACTTGCGGGAAATACACATAGTCTCAATTCATTTGTGCCAGATAGCGTCCCTATTTGATCTCCGTCATCCTGCAGCACACTTTTGTTTGTCAGGAGTCTACTGGTCACACCACTTATCTAACACCCTCTGATTACTATAGAAAAGTTGACGAGCTTTAGGTGTGGTTACCAAGATGTTCGCAGGCTTATTATTTCACCTCAGTGTCCCTGCTGTTGATCAAAGATCCATGGCAACCCCAGGGCAACTATCGGTAGCAACAGCTAACCCACCGTAGTGAAGCAGTCAGCCTCAGAACTTCTCAGAAGCCCCCTCCCGCCTCCCTCTCTCTCTCTCTTTCTCACACACACCCACACCCACACAGAGTACACGTTTATAAAGAAAACAGAACACCCCCTCTGTGGGGAACCTTCCCCAGTTCAGATTAACAAGTCATGGGAAGAGTTTGATGGCATCTCTAGGCCGTGACAACGGGAGCACACCAATACCTGTGTGGTCTGTATTTCATTCACCGTGTTCCCTTGATGGTGACTTGTGATTGGTGCTGTCTAACATCAGGATAAGGCCAGAGAAGGAGCAGAGGTAGAGGTGTGGATCGAGAAGAAGAGAAACAGGTTGTATTGCAGGAATGCAGGATGAATGGTGTCAACTTTATAGAATGTTATAGAAACCTTCCGAAAAGCTGTAATTCTACAGAAAGCTACACAAGATAGAGCTCCTTCCTTCATGCCATTGTTATGATGGAAAAATAACATGCCACTATGCAGACGCTGTAGCACTCTGAGGTTTGGATTGTAAAATTCTGGGAGACGTAGGTCTGTGTGTGCAGGGAAAACACCAGCCACACTTAGTCACATTTGCCTGACCCAGAATTACTCATTAGTCAAGGGGATCCGAACTGGTATTCCAGGAGAGGTAAGGGAAGAAAGGCGACCCTGGAAGTCTGTACTGGAGATTAAAAACACCTCTCTGGGCTGGGGATATAGCTCAGTTGGTAGGGCATGAAGTTCGAGGTTCAATCTCCGCTACCACATAAAATAAGGAGTGTGGTGTGCTCTGGGTTATCCCAGCACTGAAAGAGGTGGAGACAGGAGACTCAGAAGTTTCAGGTCATCCTTAGCTGCATGGGGTGTCAGAAGTCTCAGCCTGAGCTCTGTGAAATACCCTGCCTCAAAATACCAAAACCAAGGAAACAAAACAGGCACTGGAGAGCTGGCTCGGGGATGAAGCGCACCTTCTGCTTTTCTAAAAACCTGAGTTAGGTTCCTAGCCTTCTTCTGGCCTTCAGTGGCATCCCTCATACAGACACATGCACGTAAATTAAAACACAGCAACAATGACGCAAAAACAAAACAAAAAACCCAGGCTGAGTGAGACAGTGTACACCTGTTCTCCAAACACTTAGGCTAAGTCACGTAGATCATGGCCAGGGTAGCCTGGGCCGTGGAGAGAGTAATGGCCAGCTCTGGTGGAATAAGATCCTGTCTCGAACGATGGTGGTATGGGGTAGAGAGCTCTGTCTTTACAGTGCTCCCAGACTTTAGTGTGCGTAAGGAGGGCCTGACCCCTTTCTCTTCCCTTCTGTGGAGGCAGCTGATGTGTGTTTTCTTTGGTTTTGGAGGCGCTGGTAGTCGGGCGTGGTAAAGCAGCAGCAACAACATCGGGTCACTGTCATGTGTCACAGGTTAACTGCACACTGACTATAGTGAGAGCTTCCCCAAATATTACAAATTATTATTTGTAATAATTTACAAATATTAAAATAGGAGGCTGGTTAGCCCAGACAGAAGGAAGCAAGTATTTGGCTTCCGGTACCCAGCTTGGAATGAACCCTTAATGAAGCAAATTATTTTTATTTTTTAAAAATGAGTGCATTATCTAGTATTCTCATTGTTAAAAAAAATAAAAATGAGTGCATATATATTGTCAAAAAAAAAAGATCCTGTCTCAAAACATCCACCCCTCCCCAACCCATCCCTGCCAACACACACACAGACACACAGACACACATACACACACACACACACACACCACCACCACCACCACCATTTGGGGCCTGCATTGTAAAGATCAAGGGTAATGGCAAACTGGAGAGACATATAGCACATTAAGAAAGCACTCTTAGAGAGCTACACACCTACAATTTCTGCTTTTTGGCAAAGGGTTTAAATTAAGAGTACCTGATACCCTGTTTCTTACACCTCTCAGCTGAAGCTTTGTGGAATTTAATTCTTAGACTATTTTTTTAATACATATACAATAATTTCAGAGTATTTTGAGACAGAATCTCATGTTAGGCTGGCATTGAACTCACCACACAGGCACTGGTGACCCTAAACTTTTGGTTCTTTTGTCTCTACCTCCTGAATGCTAGTATTACAGGGGTGCACCACCATGTCCAGTTTTATAGGGTGCTGATCATTGAACCCACGCTTTATGCATGCTAGGCAAGCGTTTTAGTGGAGTTGTACCCACCCTCCCCTCGTACGGCTTGTTTATAGGATAGGGTGTTCAGTAGCTCAGGTTGGCTTGGAACTCACTGTGTAGGTCAGACTGGCCTCCAACTCTGGCTCTTTCTGACTCCATCTCTTAGCCGCTAACAGGACGGGAGAACACTACTAGACAGAATTTCGATGACTCATTCCGCATTTTAACACTCCAAACTTCCATTTCCTTTCCCAAGAGCATCCAGAGGCTCTCAAGTTAGTCTCTCTTCTTAGACAGTCAAATAATCACACAATCACTTTCTAAGGAGCACAGCAGGAAGGCTTTATCTGCCTTATCTCACCGTTCTGTTGTTGTTTTGGTTTTTCGAGACAGGGTTTGTCTGTGTAGCTCCCGCCGTCCTAGAACTTGCCCAGCAGACCAGGCTGGCCTTGAACTGACTTCGCCAACCTACACCCCAAGGGGTGAAATCAAAGGTGTGTGCTGGGTTTCAGAACGCAGTGTTTTCCCTGAGAACTCAGAAATCAAAGATTTAGAGGGCTTTTTTGTTGTTGTTGTTGTTGTTCTGTTTTGTTTCTTTTCAGCTACTGACATACTTACTTTTTTAACTCTTGCCTGACCATGTTTAGATTCCTGTCAAGTCATTAGCAGGAAATAAACCTTTAATGAGCTGGGGGTTTTCAACAAGTAATCTAATCTGGGATGCAAATGTTGTTTACCAGAGTGTCTGCGCTGAGCGGAGGAGCCCTTCCAGTAGACAGCAGGTGAATCATTGAGCAGAACAACAACACACCCCAGAGCGACCAGTCCTTGATTCATTGTCATTTAAATGAAGCGTGTTAAGGGTCTCCGCAGGTGCTCCCGTTCCAGAACAAGCAGAAACCGTCCTGGCTTTTGTGAGCTGCCTCCAGCTGGTTTGGACTTTCCAAAGTGGGCTTTTGTTCAGTAGGGGACAGCTCCTCCTCCCCTCGAGGGTCTGAAACTTTATTTACTCCAGTACACTGAGAGATTCCCTGGGACTGGAGTTACAGACCAAGCTGCCATGGTAGGGACCGAACCTGGAACCTCTGAGAGGCCAGCCCTCACAAAGAGTGGAGCTTACTAAGTTGTCCAGGATGGGGTATTGGAGGTAGCTCAGTGATTAAGAGTATTTTTTGGCTCTTGCAGCGAGGCCCGGATTCGGTTCATAGCATGCACATGGTGGCTCACAACCATCCATAGCTGCAGTTTCAAGGAGCCAATGTCTTCTTTTGGACTCCGTGGGTACTGGCACACAGGTGGTGCACACGTACCTGGAGACGACACACACATTCATATAAAATTTAAAAGATGGTAGCCAAGAGATGGTGTCACACGTCTTGCGGTAGAGGCAGGAGGATCTTTGTAGGTTTGAGGCCAGCCTGATGTACAAAATTAGTTCCAGGACAGCCAAGCCTACACAGAGAAACCCTGCCTCAAAAAACAGAGACACAAACAAACAAATAAAAAGATGGCTAGGCATATTGGTACATGCCTTTAATCGCAGTCCTGGGAAGCAGAGGCAGGTGGATCTCTGTGTGTTTGAGGCCAGACAGGTCTATGTGGCAAGTTCCAGGCCAGCTGGAGCTACATAGTAAGATCCGGCTTCAGACAAACAACTTCCCCCCTCCCCCAAGGTAAACGGTCCAGGCTGGCCTTGCACTTAGGATCTGCCTGCCTCAGTCTCCCTAGTCGCTGGGATTACAGACCTGTGCCATTAGGCCAGGCTTTGGAAGCTTGTTTGTTTGTTTCAGAATATTTACTCTATGCATGTATGGCCCCACATGTGCCACGGCATATGGAGGTCAGAAGACAGTTTGCAAGAGTTGGTGCTCTCCTTCGATCACTTGGGTTGCAGGGATTAAATTTAGGTTGGCAAACTTGGCTCGCGAGCACTGGTACTCGCTGGGTCGTCCTGTAGATTGTTCTTATGTTTTAAAGACTAGTTTCTTTTGAAGAAAAGTTTCAGGTTTGCAACAAAATTGAGGCGACAATACAGAGATGTTCCATATTCTCCAGTCCCCAAGAACAAGCCTCCTTGAGTGGCATTGGAGTAGGGTATCAGGGCCACCAACAGACAACAGTTCACATGAGGATTCCAAGTGCTGTGTGCTCAATGGCTTTGGAAAAGTGTGCCCTGTCACTTGTCACCCACTGCAGCAGTACTCACCGACCTCTTGGGGGTGGCGGGGGGTACTGAACCTGAAGGAAAGTACTAAGGGTTTGACCTCTTTCATCCTGGCATAGATAAAGTGGGCACTGATAGGGAAGGGAGGGTTTCTTACTAGTTTATTTGGAAGGAATAGCCACCTTTTCCTCAGGTGACAGTCTGTGCCCATCAGCTGGAGAGACACTGTCAGAAGTGGTCACAGACAGAGACCTGGTCCTGATGCTAATTACACAGTTCCAGCTCATAAGGCTGGCGGCGCAGCCCCAAATGCCCCAGAGACGAGGAGGCCCCAGGTGCTCTTTTACTAGAGGTGCCAGATGCCAGTCTGCTGGCGTTGGAGAGATAAGCAGCGCTGCTCCCGGGTCTTTGTTTCCCTAATTAGGGGCTCTTTAGGACTCTGGCTCCGCAGGAGCCACAGCAGCCTGTTTACTAGCTGCCTTTATCTACTGGAAGCAGGCACTCAGCTCCTTTTCACTCCGTTTACAGCCTGTTACAGCACTAAGGGGTCCAGTCATAGAAACTGCAGCTCCATAACGGAGGGATCTATGTCTGGGTCTTCAGAACTCAGTGTCCAGCACTGTGACCAAGACAGAGAGGTCAGCCAATACGTCCTGGGGTGGGGGGGTCACGCAAGTGGAGTGATGAGCGAGACACATTGTGAGCGTCAGAAAGGTGAACAGAGCTGACTGAATCTCTCTTACGGGTTAATGATGGTTACTGCCTGTTGATCTTCAATAATCTATTGTAAAAGATAACCCGTCTCTAGCCTATGCTAGATGCAAAACTTTCATTTTATTGCTAGACAAACACTGTTACCAACTGAGCTACAAATTCTAGTCAACAAAATCCTCCTTTTCGATGGTCAAACAACCAGAGCTACCACGCAACTTGTCTGAACTGCATAGTCCAGAGTGCAAGTGGGTTCCGCTTGTCTCCAAGCCTCTTGGGCTCTCTGCAACATCAACCCTGAGACTTGTTAAGAGAGATGAATAGGAAATTGCATCTGGGGCCATTCAGTCACAAGCCTGGCCTAGTAAAATGGCAAAGTGCTGAAAAGTCGGTGGTGTGTGTTGGGTGGGGTGACGGGAGGATGACTTCATCCTGAAAGCAGCTGCAGAACCCTGTGTGTTGAGAGAGAGGCCTTGGCTGGCTGGCTTCCCTTAGCTCAGGTGTTCCGTGGTGCATGGCACCTTTCTGAAGTGTCCCTCTCTCTCAAGGTCAGCCCACCCTGCCTGGCTTGCTCAGGACCTCTAAACAGCAGGCCTGAGGGCCAGGAATGTTAGCAAAGGGCTTACCCAACAAGCAGAAGTCCTTGGGTTTGATCGATTCCCCAGCATCACATAACATAGGGCACAGTAGCACACGCCTGAAATCCTAGCCCCAACTCTTGGCAAATAAAGCCAGGAGGAGGATAAGAATTTCAAGTTCAAGCCAGGTGGTGGTGGTACAAGTTTGTAATCCCAGCACTCAGGAGACAGAGACAGGAAGATCTCTGTGAGCTTGAGGCCAGTCTGGTCTACAGAGAGAGTTCCAGGACAGATTCCAAAGCTGCAGAGAAACCCTGTCTCTAAAAAACAAAAATCAAATCAAATCAAAACAAGCAAACAAAAAGAATATCAAGTTCAAACCAGGCAGTGGTGGTGGCACCTGCCTGTAACCCTAGCCGAAGCAGGTAAATCTCTTGAGTTTGAGGCCAGCCTGATCTACAAAAACAAACAAACAAAAGCCCCAAACCAACCAACAAACAAAAAGTCTAAACAAAAACAAACAACCCCCACCCCCCAAAAGGTAGGAAAGGGACGTCTGGAGAGGTAGCTCAGCATTTGAGAGCACTGGCTGCTCTTCCGGTGGGCCAGGTTCGATTATCAGCATGTACCTTCTGTAACTCTAGTTCCTGGAGACTGGATACCCTCTTCTGGACTCCACTGGTGCCAAGCACATATATTGGTGCACAGACATGTACACAGGCCAAACCCTATACACATAATATTTAAAGTTTGTTTTGTTTTGTGACAGGGTCTCACTCTGTGCCTAGGTTGGCCTGGAATTTGCTACTTAGACTAAACTGACCTTGAATTTATAGCGCTCTTCCTGTCTCTGCTGGGATTAAAGGCGCGTGCCAGTACCTGCAAGGTGAAGCCAGAAGGGTTGTAACTTCAAGGTCATCCATAGCTACGAGGTTAGTTTGAGTTTGGCCTAGGGTGCAGGAGACTAGGGAAGTGGAGGTAGGAAGATTGTTTTGAGTTCAAGTCCCATTTGGATTACTTGGTGAGGCCCAAACTGGTCTGGCTACAGAGTGAGACCTTTTCTAGGGGGACAAATGGAACAATAGCAAAAATAAACACCCCCCTCCCCCAAACAAACAAACCTGGAGTCATTTCTTTTCCTTTTTTCCCTTTTTGTCCTATACTACAGTTTGGATTCTTTCTTTCTGTGATGTGGCTGTATTCCACCAAACTTAGCAGCCTCTTGCAGCGCGGTTTTTTTAAAAAAGGAAAATCAGAGCAAGTGAGCACAAAAGGAGTCCTTCCTATTGCTTAACACACAAGGGTGCCTTTGGAGGCCTCCTGTTTTGACTATAGAGTTACAAAACTGTCATACACTACAGTTTGGCAAGCAGAGAAATCCTGTCTTGAAAAGCCAACCAAATAAATAAAATAAGAAGGAAAAGAAAAACAACCGATAGCCAGGGAGAAGCAGAAAAACAAACATGGATTGTGACAGGGTTGCAACAAAGAGCCTTGGGATCAAAGCTCAGGACCACTAGGCTAGTTTTCAGAAATCTAGAAGCTTTAGCAACAGACAACATTCAGGAGCTAGAAGTCTGAGATGAAGGTGTCCCACATAGTTGTCTCTGATGGCCGGGAAAGAGAGTCTTTCCCAGACTTTTCCCTAATTTCTGGAGGGTTGTTGGCGCTTTGCATTTCATAGGTAAGCTATGTGTCATCATTAGTTTCAGCTGCCAGACACAAACTCACAGAGATCCACCTGCCTCTGCCTCCTGAGAGATTAAAGGTGTTTGCCGCCATGCACCTCATTCTGACCAAGGCAGCACTACAGGCCTGGATGAAAATGCCAAGAGAGACTTAATTCCCATCATGAAGTAACTTGCCACAGAAGCATCTCAAAAGATTGGCTCATTTCTCATTAGGACCACTCAGGTGAAATGTTAGTATCAGACATGCCAGGGGACAGTGCCACACCAGAGCCAGCCTCAGGAAGATTCAACTAAGCAGGGGTATCCCAAAGGGCAAGTGCTAAAACCCGAAGTGTTTGGCCACCACTTGAGGATGGGCGACAGCAGCTCTTTTCTCCTCGGAGTGGAGTAAGAGGCTGAGGACTGGTCCAGCATCCAAGGCAACACAGAAGGAGATTCGAATACCAGCACTACAGGAAAATAGAGGGGACCGTTTTGAAAGGATAAGACTGAAACTCATTTTGGAGACCGGAGCCCAGGAGAGTTTTCAGGGACAGATCCAAGGAAGAAAGGGAGGGAAGAAGAGATGTGTGTACGGGCATGGGTGGGAGGGACGGGCTCCAAATATGGAGGGACACATTCTGTTTCACTTTACATAGGAAGGAACTGAATTTTCCAATTTCCTCCTGTTTGGAAGAATTAAACCAAGTGGGCAGTTTGGCTTTAACTGATAGGGGAACCCCTGCCGTGGTGTCTATATCTACGTCTGCTGCTGTTTTTTTATTAAGTCCAAACTGTTCTGTGAGCCGCCACAAAGAAAATTCCTCGAGGGCCTAAGGAGCGAGTTTGTCTTTGGAAGGCATTCCCATAGAGTGGGAGGCGCGGTAGCCAGAGGGAATGAAGGCTGGCACAACCAGGGCAGGAGCCTTCCTGCCTGCTCCATCATTATTTTTGGTTGTTCCACTGAGGATAACTCAGATCAGCAAACCGTGCAGGAGATTTTCCAAGCCACTTAACTCAGAATGATGGAGCTGCCAACAGGTACTAGCCTTATAAAACCTGCCTTTATTATTGCTTGGCTGAGCAGGGTCTCCAAAGGAGCTGTAAAACTTTATGGTTTGTTTTAACAAGCTGACTTTGGGAGTCAGGATTTGGTCTGGATAAAAGATACTTCCCTCCAGGACAGTGGTCCTCAACCCGTGGGTTGCGACCCCTTTGGGCCTAACAACTCTTTCACAAGAGTCACATATCATCCATCCTGCATATCTGTTAATTACATTTTAATTCATAACAGAAGCAACATTACAAATATGAAGTAGCAATGAAAATAATTGTGTGGTTGGGGGTTACCACAACCTGAGGAACTATATTAAGGGGTCACAGTATGAGGACAGTAGAGAGCTACTGACCTGATTGGTGGGTTGGTGGACTGAGGTTGAACCATCGCGTAGCAATAGTGTGGTCATTCACTGTAGCTGAGTGCCCTTGTCACCGTGGACACGTGTCTATGTTGATAGAACTTTTGTTGTAAGGGGACAGGCTCTTGCTGTGTAGCTTAGACTGTCCTCACACTCAAGATCTTCTTGCCTCCGTTTCTTGATGCTGGGATTACAGGTGTGTGCTACCTTACACACTTAGCATTTTTAAAAAAGATTTTATTTATTTATTATGTATATAGTGTTCTGACTGCATGTATGCCTACATGCCAGAAGAGGGCGCCAGAACTCATTATAGATGGTTGTGAGCCACCATGTAGTTGCTGGGAATTGAACTCATGACCTCTGGTAGAACAGCCAGTGCTCCCAACATCCAAGCCATCTTTCCAGCTCCCCACACTTAGCATTTTTATTTGAAGTATAATTATATCAGTTTCCTGACTGAGCCTTTATTGTTGGTGTTATTTTTACTGTTGTAGTTTTCAAAGTCATTTTAGGGTTAGTAACTTGGAAATAATATTTTCTCATGTCTTTTAAGTACTCCTTTTTATTACTAGTGACTCGTACTGAATTTCCTTCCAATTTATTGGCTTTGCCAGGGAAATATAATTTAAATGCATTCAAATTATTTGGATGAGGGCTTGCTCATGGATAGAGTATGTGTTTAGCACATGTAAGACATGAGGTATGAACTTCAAAACCAAAAGAAAACAAGGTAAATGTAAAGAGTTGAACTGTGTAGAATGTCTGCTGCTAAGCCCCGGGGAGACAATGATTGGGCTGTGAATCCTCCAGACACGGGCTGGGAGATGTCTATGTGCAGAGCAAACCTGACAAACTGAGTTTGATCACCGGAGCCCACATAAGGAAGCCTAATGTAGCGGCATGGATCTGTGATCCTGGCACTCCTACATCGGGATGGAAGGTGGAGGCAGGGGAATGCCCAGAAGTTGTCCGGTTGGCTACATGAAGTACGTAACAATCACAGTAGAGACCCTGCTTTTGAAGGCTGTCCTTTGGCCTCCATACACTGCCAGAGCATGGGTATCTGGAACTTGCTCTGTAGACCACGCTGGCCTCTAAGTCATATAACCACTTGCCTCTGCCTCCTGAGTGCTGCAAGTAAAGGTGAGTGAAACCACAGCTCAGCAAAAGTTTTTTTTTTTTTTTAATATGTATGTATTTGTTTATTATGTACCCAGAGTTCTGCCTGAATGCCAGAAGGGGGCACCAGATCTCATTACAGATGGTTATGAGCCACCACGTGGTTGCTGGGAATTGAACTCAGGACCTCTGGAAGAGCAGTCAGTGCTCTTAACCACTGAGCCATCTCTCCAGCCCCAGAAGTTTATTTATTTATTTATTTATTTTTTTTTTTAAAAATATTCTTTTATTTTTCATTCAAAAATTTACACTTCCTCCCCCAGAAGTTTATTTTTTAAAAAGTGACATATACGTATACTGTATTTGTATGATTCCCCCATTCTTCACTCCCCCTCAAATTTTAAATTAATTAAAGAAAGATTGCTCATACTACAGCTGCAATGATCCTCAATCATTGTTCTATTTACTCCCAGAAATAGTCTAACATATTCACCTTGTTTTTATGCCAGTATGTATGTATGTTCATATGTACAACATGGGCTTGTTGCCCTTGGAGGTGTTTATGGCCAAGACTCCAATACACAATGTGGTATGAAAGTGCTTCAGGGAAAGTTACAGAGAACGTCACAATATTTTATTTCTCAAGTATATAAAAATAATTTTAGGGGGCTGGAGAGATGGCTCAGAGGTTAAGAGCATTGCCTGTTCTTCCAGAGGTCCTGAGTTCAATTCCCAGCAACCACATGGTGGCTCACAACCATCTGTAATGGGGTCTGGTGCCATCTTCTGGCCTGCAGGCATACACACAGACAGAATATTGTATACATAATAAATAAATAAATATTTAAAAAAATAATTTTATTGCCACACACATACAGATGAGAGCTGTTTTTTTAAAAAAATATTTATTTATTTAATTTATTATGTGCACAACATTCTGCCTCCATGTGTGCCTGCAGGCCAGAGGAAGGCGCCAGATCTCATTACAGATGGTTGTGAGCCACCATGTGGTTCCTGGGAATTGAACTCAGGATCTCTGGAAGAGCAGCCAGTGCTCTTAACCACTGAGCCATCTCTCCAGCCTGATGATAAGAGCTGTTTTACTGCTTACAGCGCTATCATGTTACAAATTCCTACAGAGCTGGGAACCGAAAGGAGGGGAGCATGGGCCGCTTGCAGTTTTAGAAAAGTGTCCCATTGTTTACATCATCTTCTTCCTGCTAAAGCCCTCGCTTGACAATCTAGAGATCCAGTACTTAAACATCCTAGGCAATGCAGACTCCAAATAAAATACAAAATGGCTTAAGCTTCTGCATTAGCACTTTTTTATTCGGTTTTTCGAAACAGGGGCATTAGCATTTTTTAAAAAGCTGGCCAGATGTTCAGAGGTAAACACAAGGGTTCCTGGGGTTCAATTTCCAGCAGCCACATGGTGGTTCATAATCATCTGTAACTCTGTCTTCAGGGAATCTGATGCCCTCTCCTGGCTTCCAGGAAAACTGCAAGCATGTTGTATACAGATATATACACTCTGGATGCACAAGGCTATAAAAGATATTCATATTAAATTTAAAATTTATCCATTTATACGTGCGTGGCACAGGTCCCCTGGAGAAGCAACGGCTCTTAACCACTGAGCCATTTCTATGGACCCCTCAGACTTTTTTCTTTTTGAGACAGGGTTTCTCTGTGTAGCCCTGTCTGTCCTGGAACTCACTCTGTAAACCAGGCTGGCCTTGAACTCAGACGTCCACCTGCCTCTGCCTCCAGAGTGCTGGGATTAAACGCGGGCAATGCTATTCCATGCCTCTACAGACTTCCTTAGCATGCTACTCCTGAGAAGCAGGAAGAGCAGAGCTTCTCTCGGCTAAAGAGAGAATGATAGAAACTGAGGGCAATGCTTTATTGCAAGACGAGCACTTGCCAATGATTAAGAGGCTATGGATGTAGGTTCATTGATGGAGCACTTGTGTTAGGTTCACAAAGCCCAGGTTCAATCCCCTCAATCCCTTCAGCCTTTGGGAGGTGGAGACAGGAGGATCCTTTTAGGAGTCCTGGTCTTCTTAACCCTTAGGCCATGGTTCCTTCGTCACTCTGTGATTCTGGAAGCCATCTCGGCAGCAGGGATTCTGATATTTTCACTGTGCTGGGTGGCTGGTTCCTGCATGCCTCTAATCCAGCACTCAGGAGGATGAGATAGGAGCTTGTTGACTTTGAGCCAGCCTGAACTACACCACGAGATCTTGTTTTAAAAACAACAGGAGTTCAAACCACAAAAATTAAAGTTCACCTTCAAGTAATGTATGTGCATTTTATGGGGGTATGGTTGTAGACAAAGCGTAGTTTGCAGATTACAGCATAGTGAATATCTGTGGTCGCATCACCCAGCTAACAGATAAACCCAGTTTAGCTGGCTTTAAGTCTGGTTTACCCTTTCCCAATCTTCTTGCCTTGCCTCAGGCAGTCACTCTCCTGGCAGGTGCCTTAATCTTCTGAGTGATGGAGATTAGGTCTCTGAAGGCACAAGGCACCTTTGCTCACCTAATTCCTTTATGATTGAGAGGAGAGGAGCTGGGCAACTGTGGGAGGTTGCGCTCTCACCCCCCAAAGAGTTCTGTACTCCTCAGAGCCCTTCCCACAAAGCACCCAAGCACCGCCCACAGGTGAAGGCTGTCCCATGGGGATGAGGGGTCCTTCCACTCCTCCTCCCTCCAGGAAGGTCCCCACTCACTGTAGTGCCTAGTTCCACATTAGGTCACCCAGAGTTTGCTCCAGGGACCTGCCAAGTGTGGGTTTCTTTCAACTTCCACTGGGTATTACCGGTCTAGACATATTCCAGCCGGCTGGGAATCAGGTCTCACAGTGGTAAAGGGAAAGAGTTAAGGATGTATAATTGTGCGTTTGAACTGTTCTTTAATGGCCTGGCTTTCCCTGCCCTGAAGGAATGTTTTGTCTGGGAACATTTTTCCAACCCTGAGGCAGAGCTGGAGCGCTTGCACATCAATAGTGCCTGGGATCTACGTCACAGTTGGGAAACTTGATTTAGGCAAATGTGACAAGCCCTATTGGAAGGGCCTTGATATTCTTTTTTTTTAAAGATTTATTTATTTATTATGTATAAAACATTCTGTCTTCATGTATGCCTGCACACCTGAAGAGGGTGCCTGATCTCATTATAGATGGTTGTGAGCTACCATGTGGTTGCTGGGAATTGAACTCAGGACCTCTGAAAGAGCAGCCAGTGCTCCTAACCTCTGAGCCATCTCTCCAACCCTGGGCCTTGCTATTCTTTATAAATGAGGTTCAACTCCACCCACTCTCACCCCAATCCAAAGTGACTGAGCAACTGTGCCTTAGATGGATTGTTTTTATGACTTCTATGATTACTGTTTGATTCTGAAATTCTACTTTGTTATACTATAGCCTGTTGCTTTGTTTTCTCTTTGTTTTTGAGATAGTCTTATGTGGTTCAGATAGCTTGAATTTAATATGTAGCCAAGGCTAGTCTTGAATTCCTGATTGTCCAGCCTCAGCCTGCTCCATGCTCTGGGGTCACCATGCCCAGCATCGTTTACATTTTCATTTACAAAGCATTCGTTTGTCCGAAGCAAACACTGAAGGTGTGTAGCATTCAGGAATTTATTAGGTTCATCAGTGGTTCACAGCTTGTGAGTTTCCCTTATTTCCGTTCTTGTACACACATACACTCTCTGCTTGCTAACCATAAAGCAAGTGCCAGAAACTATAGCAGTTTGCTGCAAACTATGTCAGCTATCCAAATGTCAAACATAGCCACTTTCCACCCATCAAAGCAATGCTCTCATCCCGATTTAGGAAAACTGAGGGCCTTTGAGGTAGCTCAGCCAATAAAGCCACCTGCCATCAAGCCTGATAAACTATGTTCCATCCTTGGACACCCAGGATGGCAGGAAAGACCCTTGAATACTCATCCTCTGACCTCTGTACATGTTTCATGGCACATGGGCATACACATATATAAGTAAATGTAAAAAAATTACACACTACCACATATACAATAGCACACTAAACTTTTTTAATATAATAAAGAAAATTGACATTAATTCTCTATTGTTTAATAAACAGTTGAGATGACCCAAGTGTCTCTGAAAAGCTTCCATTGCTTTTGATTCCCCCCCGATCCAATCAGAACATACCCTTTGTAGTTGTTTATTTAACTTATTTTTATGAACACAGGTGTCTGCCACAAAGTCTTTAGTACATATCTTCTGGTTTCTTTTCTGGACACTTACTTATATGTAAAGGGTACCATGTTGTGGGCTCATTTCTCATGAAAAAATTCAGGACAGAGTTTTTAGACAAGACCTTCAGAAACAGATTTTGTCTTTCTGTTGGATCATACTGGGAGTATATTAAGCTGAGACTGAGTCCTTAGGCTAAGGAAATCATTGGACTTCAATCTACAAAGGCATAACTGGCCTATCGCAACTAATGAATACTCTGCATGGTGCTCCCTCAGGGGTCTGTGATGATCCTATTTCCAAGCGGTTACCCTTCCTGTAGTTTTGGCATCCCTAGAAACTTTGGAGGAATGTTTTACACTAGCGACTGTAAAATGACAAGTTGTAAGAACACTAGACTCGTCCCTTCCATCTTAATCAGCTGTGCTTTTTTTTTAAGATTTATTTATTTATTATGTATATAGTATTCTCAGTATTCTGTCTGCATGTATGCCTGCAGGCCAGAAGAGGGCACCAGATCTTACTACAGATGGCTGTGAGCCACCAGTGGCAGCTGGGAATTGAACTCACGACCTCTGGAACAACAGGCAGTGCCCCCAGTTGTGTTCTTTTATCTCTGCCATTTCTCTGGGTGTCAGTAAAGGCTCATCAGGTGCAGGGGATCAAGCCCAATGTCACTGCTTGTAGTTCTTGCAGGTGACAGAGCTACATGCATGTAGGAACCTGTGCAAATACACCTACCTATGACAGAGCTAGGATGTATGTGTATATACATGATCCTGTGCATATGTACAGAGCTAGGAAAATGCATGGGTGTGACCCGCACATATATGCCTACCTACCTACAAATATTTCTGTATGTATTCACAGTGTCTCTAGTGAGTTAGGCATGATTCACAGATCTGCTCTAATCCAGTACTTCACTGACCATACTTAGCATCCTTGCTTTGTTTATCTGAAACTTTCCAACCCAACGGTTGAACCCTACTCCTCTCTCACTTGAAATCTGCTTGCTTACTTGCAGGTTGACTTTCTAAAACACTAGAAGGTTTGTACCATCATTTCCAGTTATCCTTTAAATCATTTTTTATTATATCTATCTACTCTGTGTGTGCACACGCATGTGCACCGCAGTGTGGAGGTTGGAGGACAATTTGTGGGGCTCTGTCCTCTCCTTGTAGTTTGTGGGTCTGAGTATTGATCTCAGCTCCTTAGACTTAGCAGCAAGCACCTTTTTTTTTTTTTTTTTTTTTTTTTTTTTTTTTTTTTTTTTTTTTTTTTTTTTTTTTTTTTTTTTTTTTTTTTTTTTTGCTTGTTTTTGTTTTTTTCGGGACAGGATTTCTCTGTGTTGTTTTGAAGCCTGTCCAGAACTCGCTCTGTAGACCAAGCTGTCCTCGAACTCACTCACAGTGATCTGCCTGCCTCTGCCTCCAAAGTCCTGGGATTAAAGTCATGTGCTACCTCCGCCCGCAGGCAACAAGCGCTTTTATCAGCAGAGCCCCTGCACAGCTCTTATTCTTCTGATACTCTCTCATTGTCCTGAGTTTGGCCACTGGAAGTAGAACTCGGTCTTTCCTGACTCTGTTTTTCTCTCTCTCTAACGCGGGGTCTCATGTATCTCAGGTTGGTCTTGGGTTTGTTACACAGCTGAGGATATGATATGCTGAACTTCTGATCCTTGACTGGTGTAGGAGGGTCCTTCTGTATTTGGGTTGCTTTTATTGGTTAATAAAGAAACTACCTTGGCCTTCTGATAGGGCAGGACTTAGATAGACAGGATAAAGAGAACAGAATACTGGGAAGGAGACAGAGCCAGAGAGAGCCGCCCGCCATGAAGCCTGCCAGGTCAGAGATGCTGAATCTTTCCCGGTAAGCCACGACTCGTGGTGACACACTGATTATTAGAAATGGGTTAAACAAATATGTGAGAGTTAGCCAATAAGAGGCTAGAGCTAATGGGCCAGGCAGTATTTCAATGAATACAGTTTCCGTGTAATTATTTCGAGTATGTACCGGGAGCCGGGCGGGACAGAACAAGGGGCCCTGCGCTGGGAACACAGCCCGCGCGCCTCATTACTACACTTGACTGTGCTTCCACCTGGGATACAGGCGTGAGCCATCTTGCCTGATTATTTTGTGCTAGGGGCAGAACCGTAGTGATTCTTTCACACTAGGTGTGCTCTCTGTCAACTGAGCTGCACCCCAGGCCGTTCTCATCATCGATTCTTCTGCACATCTGTCAGTCCCTGAGTGCTGTCTCCAGACACCGGGTTTCTAGAACCCTGTGCTGTCTCACATAGGAAATCAGCTAGCCCAGCTGTCATGGAAAGGCTTCCTGGAATTCTTGTTTGCACACCATTAGAAAGAGACCCTGCATTTTCTCTCTGGTCTAGACAGACTGTCATTGTCACCAGTTGCTCTCTTTCCTTGGTCATTTCTACTTCAGAACTCCAACTCGTTCTGTGACTTGCCAAAAACTTTCCCACCCAAGACGTCTCCACAGCGTCACGTAGTAAACACATTCCTAGTTGGCTCAGTCCATGCAGAATACCACTCCCTGTTCCTCCCAATGCCTCTGTGGAACGGTTTCCTCCTGCGGTTGTCACACTAGTCTAGGCACACAGAACTGGCCCCACCACGTTTGGCATCAGTTCTAATGAGTGTTCTGTGTTAGTATTTAGCTCATTTTGTTTTGAGAAGAGTCTTTCTATGTAGCCCTTGCTGGCCTGGAATTTACCATATAGACTAGATTGGCTTTGAACTCACGGAGATTTGCCCGCCTCTGCCTCCACGTTCTGGGATGAAAGGTATCCACCACCACACTCAACACATTTATTTATTCATGTATTCTTTTTTTCCCCCCATGTATTCTTTATTTACTTGTGTAAATAAAGAATAGGGTCTTGTGTAGTTTAGGTTGGCCACAAACTCCCTAGTTTTGGATGGCCTTGCACTTCTGATCTCCCCACCTCCACCTCCTTAGTGCTGGGATTACAGGTATACACCTCTTCATAAACTTTAGGGATCGAACTAAGACCCTCATGCATGCTAGGCAAGAACTCTACCAGCTAAGGCCCCTGCTCTAGATTTTATTATATTGTTTTAGTGGCTATACTATACTAATATAACTATACTACACTGATATAATATATTATTCATTGAATATACTAGGCTCTGGAAAGGAAGCTCAGAGGAGCCCCTTCTTACCCAGAAGCCATTGGGATACTACAGGGAGGGGAGCTCCAGGGGAAGCAGACACACAGCCAGGATGTGACGATGGACAAAGGGCTCTGAGCCTGGAAAAGCCGCAGTCTTCTGAGCAGTGTGATTGACAGCTCGGTTACTGATTACAAAACCCCAAGGCTACCTAAGAACAAGACCAGGTTTTCTTTCAATTTGAATTGATCTTAGATTGCAAATCAGGAGTAAACAGACTGCTAATTTGGATAATTTTAGGATAACATACTGTACACTTCTAAACAAAACACAGTTTGAAGGTATCATTTCTTTTTGAGGAGCCAGAAAGGTAGCTCAGTGGGTAAAGGCACTTGTCTGGGAGCCCGGTGATTCGGTTAGTCCCCCGCGACCCACACGGTGGGAGGAGAGAGCCAGCTCTACAAATTGCTCTCTGTTCTCCACAGGCATGCCAAAGAATGCATGTATAAACACACACTGCATGCACACGCACTGCAAAATGAAAGTATAAAAATAAACTGCATTAAAAAATACTGTTTTGAGAAGCTTGGTTTCCTTTTTGTTCGTTGGTTTGTTGAGATAAGGTCTCATATGTAGCCCTGGATGGCTTTGGGCATGGTGTGTTCAGATGTGTGTTGCCACATGGGCTACTTTCACCATACCAGACAAGGAATCCCTGGCTGTTTAAACAAGACAGCCTTACTAATGCACATTTTGATCTGGGTTTACTAGCAAACAATATGGACTAGGCCTGCTGTCCCAGATCTGTGTGTGTGTGCGTGCGTGTGCATGTGTGTGTGTGTGATAGGCTCTCACTATGTAGCTGTCTTCAAACTCATAGTCATTCTGCTCCAGCCTCCTAAATGCTAGGGACTCCTGGTGGGTGTCGTTGTTGTCCGACTCCAGTATAATTCTAACATGTATTTATTTGTGTGTGAGATGTCAGTGAACAACTTTCAGTTTCCACCACGTGTGTCGGGGGATGGAATTCAGGTTGTCAGGCTTGACGTCAAAACCCTTATGCATGGAGTCATCTCCACAGTCCTTTAGCCTCTTGTCTCCTGGTTAAGTAGCCCCAATAGAAGTATATTTCTGTGGCACCTGCGCCCTCTTGTGGCAAAACTGTTCGTGGAGCAAGCCAGGCTCAAAAGAAACTGGTGACTTACTTTAACATTGGAGTTTAAACCCAGAGCTAAAGAAAAGATGTTTAGTGTCTTAACCACGGCATAGACATGATTTGATTAATCGAGTCAATTGAAACCAAGCATAATGATTATTTTGTTTGTTTGTTTTGAGACAGGGTCTTGTCTTGTAACTCCAGTTGGTGTGGAACTTGCCTGTTTAGACTAAGCTGACCTTGAACTTGCAGAGATCCTTCTGTCTCCACCTCCCCGTCGCTGGAATCACAGTTGCACACCACCACAAACCCAGCGCTGTCTTGTTTTGGTGTTTAGTTTTTATTGTTGTCAAATGTAAAATATCATCGAGACTGGAAAATGAGCTTGTAGCCACTAGTGCTGTGTCTGACCTTTCAGACAGATACTGGGGAAGTAAGTTTCAAAAGTGACATGTTCTTACAATTTGAATGGGTATCCCACCACTGGGAGTTCCTGTATAGGAAACTTTTACAAGAAGCTCCAAAGAGGTATGTGGGCGACTATTCCTAAAGAGGAGTGGGTGGAAAGAAAGCAACTGAAGTTTCCAAAGGAAGATCTGACTAGAAATTAGGCTGGGCGGTGGTGGCGCACGCTTTTAATCCCAGCACTTGGGAGGCAGAAACAGGTGGATCTCTGTGAGTTTGAGGCCAGTCTGGTCTACAGAGCTAGTTCCAGGATAGCCAGGGTTACACAGAGAAACCCAAAAAGAAAAAAGAGATCTGACTAGAAAATATGGCTAATCCACACAGTGGACTATTACAGAGTCATACTCATTGACAATTATTGTTGGGTAAGTAAGAGATGATGGGATATAGAATGGGCTAATTACTACAGCACCATCCCTTCCTTCCTACCTTCCTTCCTTCTTTCCTTCCTTTCCTTCTTTCTCTTTCCTTCTCCTTCTTCCTCTCTCTCTCATGGTTTTTCCAGACAGTGTTTCTCTGTGTAGCCCTGAATGTCCTGTAACTTACTCTGTAGACCAGGCAGACCTCACTCTTGAAGATCTGCCTGTCTCTGAATGCTGGGATTAAAGGTATGAGTGAGCCACCACTGCCCAGCTACAGTTTCCTCTCTTTCTCTCTCTCTCAAGATGAGGTCTCTCCTGGCTGTCCTGGAACTCACTATATAGGGTAGACCAGGCTGTCTTTGAATTTACAAAGACCTACCTGCCTCTGTCTCCAGAGTGCTGGGATTAAAACATGTGCACTTCAACTGTTATGGTTTAAATAAAATGGTGCAGTTCCCTGCCTGGGACCGGCTGTCTTTGTGGCCCGCCATGGTCTCATGGTCCGCTGCCTGCTGCCACCACTTGGGGTAACGTTTTATTTAAACCATAACATTTGGTGCTCGTGACTTAGCCAGGCTCTCTCCATGTTCCCTCCCACCTGCGGGACATGTGAAACCCTGGGCTTGGGAACTGGGTTTCTTTACAACAGCTCTGTGTTCTATCTGCCTGAACACCGACCTCTACGCACACCAGCGGCTTCGGTGGTGAGTTTTCCCTTCCAGCCCCCAACCACAGCCTTCATGGCTACAGTTGAGCCCTTCACTGACATTTATCTCTGGTTGCTTCCCATAGCTAAAAACGTGACTGGATTAACCAGGTTAGTCCTCCTGTACTAGCACTGCATATGCTGTACAGTGCATTCGATTTGGGGCCTGGGGTCCCTCAGATTTTTCTTTCTCCTTTCTTTTCTTTTCTTTTTTTCTTTTCTTTTCCTTCCTTTCTTCCTTCCTTCCTTCCTTCCTTCCTTCCTTCCTTCCTTCCTTCCTTTCTTTCTTTCTTTCTTTCTTTTTGGTTTTTTGAAACAAGGTTTCTCTGTGGCTTTGGAGCCTGTCCTGGCACTAGCTCTTGTAGACCAAGCTGGCCTCAAACTCACAGAGATCCACCTGCCTCTGTCTCCCGAGTGCTGGGATTAAAAGGGTATGTCACCACTGCCTGGCTTTTTCTTTTCTTTTTTCTTTTGTTTTCTTTTCTTGTTAAGTGGTTCCTGCCATGAGAGACCACTCAGAGCGGCCTCTAACATCTGGCTTCCAAGTCACCCAGACCCGGAGCCAGCCAGGCTTCATCCACATCCCACCTGTAGAGAAAAGATGTTTTCCTATAGACTTTGTGGTATCACTACTTCATTAACACCCTGCCTGTAGAGAGGAGACGTCCTCCTATAGGCCCTGTGGTGTTCGTTCACTGTTTCTGTGGGTTTTCACATTTTCAGCTATGGTATAAGCCCTCAAACTATCACCCACCTGCCTGTGAATGCTCTGTCTGTGTCCTCCAGCTCCGCTTTTCCTCAAACTATCCCTGCACTGCTACTGCTGGTCCCATGGAAACCGACAAGATTGGTCAGATCCGCAAGGCAGCTGTTTTCAGTTTCAGCCTTTGCTCCATGCCGTGGCTTGTGGTGCGGCGGCTCAGCAACAGGGCAGATCGCCCTCTAGGTCTCTCTTGTTATGTTTAAAACACCCATGGCGGGGGCTGGAGAGATGGCTCAGTGGTTAAGAGCATTGCCTGCTCTTCCAGAGGTCCTGAGTTCAATTCCCGGCAACCACATGGTGGCTCACAACCATCTGTAATGAGGTCTGATGCCCTCTTCTGGCCTGCAGACATACACACAGACAGAATATTGTATACATAATAAATAAATATTTAAAAAAAAAGATTATCTTTCCTGACTATTAAAAAAAAAAAACACCCATGGCTCAAGCAACGTGGCTTTTCCATACAACACGTGACCGCCACCATTTTGACTGAGGTCAGGAGACCTTACACCATCTTACCTGAGGTCAGGTGACTTCAGTGCCATCTTAACTGAGAGCCAAGTCAGGTGACAAAGTCCTGCCAATTTTACTAAAGTATACCCTGTCTGGTCCCCTGGTTTACTTACATTTTTTTTCTCTAAATTCCTCTTGCTGACTCTGTTACATGTGTGTTTTGTGAAGTGGCATGTCTTTGTTAGGGCCCACCAAGAGCATCCACTTTGCCCAATTCCTGTTCAGTGTGTGTGTGTGTATGCATACATGTAACTTAAATGCACCTATGTTTACTGTTAAATGTTATAATTGTTTGTTCATTGCATCTCATTCCAGACTACAAAGCAATAAGTCTCATGTTTTAAATTGGTTTGTACTTTTAAGCCTCTTAATCCAACCCTGCTTTACCTGTTGAGAGCCAGTACAGTCAAGCTTGGACCCAGCTCTCTAGGCAGATTCTATACTGTAGTTATAACTCATCTATACCCAGTAAACAGTCCTCAACTGCTCAGAGATCTGGGGAATATGACATTTAAGTATTTAATTATTAAAAAACTTTTCATAACAAAAAAGAGACAGGTTGGCTCCTAGTAGCTGCATTCTATTTCCTCCAAAGAAGACAAATGGGCACAAAACAATGTCCATCCGCAATTTGCTTCAATTGCCATGCACTGACTACTGGACAAAACTGCCTTTCATCTAAACTTTAGATCTCCAGGCAGTGGACAGAATTGCTGGAATTGACAGCCTAGCTGCTCAGGTCAAGGTAGGCTTGCCTTCCTACAGATTTCTTAGCCCACGGGATTTTCTGGAGCCTGGCAGGCCCTGCACTAACAGCAAAAGAATAATGCGACCCTCAGTGACCATGGAGGACCCTGCGGAGTAGCTCTAGGTACCAATCACATAAGTTCTCTGTTGTTTCTTAATCAGTAACTCAAGAAAAAATTTATCCTTCTCAAAGATCTCTGATGCAGTTTGACAGCTGAGAGGTTTTGTTGTTTAAAAGGACAACCTCACCAAACAAATTTCAACAAAACATAAATACAAGTTATTAAGGTATATACCTGCAAGTTATAAAGGTGTGAGGACAAGTGCATGCTATCAAAATTCTCTTTCACGCTGCCTTTCATAGTCTTAAAGATACTTTTTCATTATACAAAAAATATCTGTCACAGTCATTCTGATATAAATATGTTACCATTTAAAACTTATGTTTTCATAAACCCCTAAAATTCTTGTGAGTTCCAGGGAGTTGAATTGATGGATCCACCTTAAACAGGTCAGACACATCTCTCTCAATTCCCTGGTCCTAAAAGTTTTTTTTACCCCAAACTTAACTTTGTCCTCTGTTCTACCAATACCTTAAACAGGTATGAGAGACACCAAATATTTCCACACCACGAACACCAGACAGGAACAAAGAGGCCAGCTACACCAGGATGTGACCAGCACCCAGCTTTCTCAAGTTCCCCCAAGACAATGCCCACAAATAATTTAGGAAGCAATCTTGAGAATCTGCCATCCTAATTCTTTTAACCTGTTGTGTCTAACCTCCTGCCTTTTTATTATAAAAAAGAGATGGGAATGTAATGGTCTGTCCTGCCCCTTTAAGAGACAAGCCCTGCCCACTCCCTCTCCTGTCCACCGAGGCAAGTGGATCTTCCTTCTGCTTCCAGCCTGAGCTCCTTCTTTTTCCATCTCTCTCCTGTAAAGGTAGCTGCTGCCGTGTCTCCTCTCCCTCCCCCTTGTTCTCTTTCTATCTCTCTCTGCCTCTCTCTCCTCCTCCTATTTCTCCCTCCCTCTCCCCTTTCCCTTTCCCTCCATAACCCACTAAATAAATATCTAACCTCACTCTGTATGGCATGCCTGGCTATCTCTGCCTCTCACTCATCATGCGGCTCCCTGTGGGGACCCGCTGTCCCTCTTGGCCCGCAGGGAACCACAGCATTTTACCTAAACCATAACAACAACACCTGGTTAAATAAGTAAATCTTAAATAAAAAATACAGAAAGCCATGGGTGGACAGAGTCCTGAGTATTGACACCTGAGGTTGACCTCTGATCTCCAGAAGCATAGGTACACATATGAACACTCCCATTCACATTTACACTGAGCACACACAAATGAAACAAAGTAGAAAGTCCCTTAAATTAGAAAATAAGCAAACGTACATTTCCCCCCTTACACAAAGTCATGATGATCAAGTGCCCTGCAATAAAAAGAATAAATTACACTGATTGATGGTGCAGGCTCCTGAACCTCAGACAAATCATGTGTATTGAATCATATAAATTAGATGATACAACTACATTAACAGGAGATTATAGAACAGTGGAAAGTATCTAGATTGATGATATTGACAATTGCAGTTCAGCATTTCAGGGTGGGTTTTTTTTTTTGTTTGTTTGTTTGACAGGTTTTTCTACAACCCAGGTAGGTCATGAATTCTCTATATATTTGGGGTTGGCCTTGAACCCCTGATCTTCTTGCCTCTACCTCCCAAATACTGGGATTGCAAGTATGTATGACCACTCTCAGTTAGCTTCTTAGGAATACGTGGGAGTTTGGGTGTTGCAATATGATGGATCATTCTATATGTTGATCAGAGAGTAACCACACACAGATAAATTTTCAATTATTTTCTACAGTGATGATGGACACTGAGGCCTCATTCCTATAAGGCAAGTGCTATCACTGAGTTGCATCCCTAGCCCCCAAGGTAGGTTTTGAAGCTTTACTGAACCCTATGGCTAAATTGACCCACTTCGATAATACACAGAAGTAAAGCAGTTCATATGCTCTCTGGATCACTGTGGCTCCCAGAGACTGTGCCATTTCCTTGCAATCCCAGAACTCAGATGGCTGTTTGAGAAAAAGACAAGTCGTGGGCAAACTTGTAAAGCCAGATTGGTGTGTAGTTCCCTCTATGTAAAACCCACGACGTCACCAACAGTGCTGTCTATAACTTCATGCGGTTTTATTTCAACTTCCCTAATTAAAAAATAAAAAAGACTAGTTGGGCGGTGGTGGCACAGGCTTTTAGTTCCAGCACTCGGGAGGCAGAGGCAGGTGGATCTCTGTGAGTTCAAGGCCAGCCTGGTCTACAGAGTTAGTTCCAGGACAGGCTCCAAAGCTGCAGAGAAACCCTGTCTCAAAAAACAAAACAAAACAAAAACCAACCAAACATACAAAAGATGACCTCTGAGAGCTTTCACTTGGAAAAATTTGAAAATTACTATGGCCCTATCTCTCTTTGGGACTGCAGATTGAAAACAGGGCCTCCAGCAAATGAGGAAAACAGTCTAACCTTGAGTCTCACTTACAACCAGAAGTCTAAGACCCACTCCTGCCTATTTGACAGTTTATATTGCCTAGAAGACTTGTGTGTGTGTGTGTTTCTAGATAAGGTTTCTCTGTGTGTACCCATAGCTGGTCTCAAACTCACAGAGATTCGTCTGCCTCTGCCTCCCGAGTGCTGGGATTAAAGGCGTGCACCACCACTGCTCCGTAGTCAGACCGCCTGCCTGAAAGAGTCAGAGTTTGCCCTGGCAGGACAGCTCAGAAAGCCAGCATTTTAAAACGGCGCAGCTTTTTTCCTGCTATGGCTGAAAAGTGAAAAGCACGTGGTCAGCTTTTCATCAACACCATTTAAGTGTTTCATGGCAGGACCTCTTAAAGAGCTGCAGGGTTTTTTTTTCCCCATGATATTTATTGAGCTCTACATTTTTCTCTGCTCCTCTCCCTGCCACTCCCCTCCCTCCTTCAACCCTCCCCCAAGGTCCCCATGCTCCCAATTTATTCAGGAGATCTTGTCTTTTTATACTTTCTACTTCCCACGTAGATTAGATCTATGTAAGTCTCTCTTAGTGTCTGTATTGTTGTCTAAATTAATGGATTGTGGTTTGTAAGCTGGTTTTCTTTGCCTTCTGTTTAAAAACCACCTATGAGTGAGTACATGTGATAATTGTCTTTCTGTGTCTGGGTTACCTCACTCAAAATAATGCTTTCTAGTTCCATCCATTTTCCTGCAAAATTCAGGCTGTCATTTTTTTCTGCTGTGTGAGCTGCAGGGTTTTGCAGCTAAAGCTGAGTCAGGAAGCCTCTCTTAGATGAGAGCGCTTGCTTGCCTCTAGCAAGCAGAGCAGACCCGAGAAATTGCTGCTACCAAGAAAACATGCTTTACTCTATTCTTTCCCAAGCTTTCTCAGGCTTTCTGTGGATGCAGTTAACCACGTGGGCGCCATTCTGTATCATGAAGGCTGGCTTGTTGGGGTTTCTGTCCTGCTTAGTTCCCACAGCTGGCAAGTCCCAATAGACTCTCTGTGTGACTTTCTTTGGGACGTGCTGGCTGTGGGAACTGGGCAGGACAGAAACCCCAACAAGCTGGCCCTCATGTTACATATTTTCATTTACAATTTTGAGCTCTTTCCCTCATTTTATTCCACTGCTTGCATTTTCATACATTTCATTAATGGATTTATTCATATCCTCTTAAGGACCTCTAACGCTAAGGCTGTTTTGAAGTCCTTGTCTTGTGCTTCAGCTATGTTGATTTCTCTGGGTCTACTGTAGTAGGGCTGCTGATCTCTACTGGAGACATATTGTCCTGGTTGTTACTGTGTTTTACACTGGTGTCTAGGCATTTGGATTTGGAATGATTATAATTTTAAGTGTTAATATTTGGCCTTGTGTTTGTTGGGTGGGTGTTCCATTCTTTGGTTCTATTGCCTTCTTGATTCTTAGGAAAGTGTGGTAACTGTGGGTTTCCTGGCAGGAAATGCTTCTGAGATCCTGCCAGGTATGGGCACCAGGGTCCCATTAGCATGTATTTCTTGGTATTGGGAACTGACACTTAGGGATAGACGTGGCCTAGAAGGGGAAGAGGTACTCCAGGGGTCCACAGGAGGGAAGAAAGCAGGGTGTGCCACTAGGAACTGTTTAGTCTGAGGGCAGAGAAAGAGAGGGGAGGCCACAGAAGGTAGTCTGCTGCATGGCTGGGGATGAGACTGGGGGATATGGTTTCAAGGAGAGAAGGGAGAGGGAAGTGAAGCTCTCCGACCTACTTCTGTGACTTCCTCGCTTCTCTGGTAGGCTTTGCCAGCAGGTTCCCAGGGAATGCCCACTGGAGCTGGGGGATGGGATAACAGGATGCGTGGACAGGAAGGATGGAGAGGATCTGAGTGCTCTACTGGAGATGGGAGCAGAGAGGAGGGAAGGCTGCCACAGGTGCTGCAGAGTTGGGGATGATGCGGGGTTGGGGGTTGGGGGTTGGGGGGATTGGATTTGGAGGAGGAGGGAGAGTGAAGGTCTGAAGCTTGCTTGCCTGCTTCCTTGGCTACTGGGTTCCCAGGAAATGTCTGCTTCCTTGTTTGGAGTGACTGGCGGGTTTTAAGGCAATACCTACTTCCCTGGCTGGGTTGGTCAGCTAGTCCTTTTCCTTTTTGGCTTTTGAGACAGGGTATCACTATGTAGCCTGGCCTGGAACTTGCTGTGTAAAATAGGCTGGCCTTGAACTCACAGAAATCCACCTACCTCTGCCTCCCCAGTGTGTCACCATTCCTGGCCCACTTCAAACTCTTTAGAGTAGTATCATACTGGATTGAAACTGGATGTGGGGAGACACAAGGGTATTTTTATATATTTCTCTAAGTAACATATGCATTACATGTCATGTGGTTGAAGATAAATTCTTGAGAGTTTTCTTTAAGGAACACACAATTTTGAACTCTGTCCTTAATTGTCAGACTTCTATCTAACACCAGGTGCAATTAATTTTCTCTTATTTCCTAACAAGACTGATGAGATCTTGCATTTGGAGACATGTGGGGAGCTGTGTGTCTAGACCACCCCTGGACTTCTGTTCAAGTCGGCCGGGCAATGACTGAGCCAGCTATGGTTTACCAGAAAACATCCTCAGTGTACTCGGCTTGAATGTCAGTATATTGTCTCATTGAGAGCAGAGTCAGAACTGGTTCACTCGGCAGCTGGGAAGATGTCTTCTAGGCCATAGAATCCTTGACCTTTCCCCCCCTCTGTCTCTGTCAGTAGCTGATTTTCCTCTAATTGGCTGCATTTGTGCCTACAAAATTCTAAGTACTAGATTTTCTTTTAAATTTTAAGTCAGGTTTCAAATTTACATGCATTTTTTTTGATCTTTGGGACAGGAAACAGGGTCTTCTGTCCCCCAGATGGGTCTTGAACTCCTGCTTCTTACTATGCCTCCTAAGTTCTGGGATAACAGGTGTGCTCTACTGGGATTACAGGTGTGCACTACCGGGATTACAGGTGTGCACTACCGGGATTACAGGTGTGCACTATTGGGATTACAGGTGTGCTCTACTGGGATTACAGGTGTGCTCTACTGGGATTACAGGTGTGCACTACTGGGATTACAGGTGTGCACTACTGGGATTACAGGTGTGCACTATTGGGATTACAGGTGTGCACTACTGGGATTACAGGTGTGCACTACTGGGATTACAGGTGTGCACTACCGGGATTACAGGTGTGCTCTACTGGGATTACAGGTGTGCACTACTGGGATTACAGGTGTGCACTACTGGGATTACAGGTGTGTACTACTGGGATTACAGGTGTGTACTACCGGGATTACAGGTGTGCTCTACTGGGATTACAGGTGTGCACTACTGGGATTACAGGTGTGCACTATGGGATTACAGGTGTGCACTACCGGGATTACAGGTGTGCTCTATTGGGATTACAGGTGTGTACTACTGGGATTACAGGTATGCACTACCGGGATTACAGGTATGCACTATTGGGATTACAGGTGTGCACTACTGGGATTACAGATGTGCACTCCATATCACTGTCATTCAATAATTTATGTTCAGTAAGGTTTAAACTTTTTTTTTTTTTTTTGAGACAAGGTTTCTCTGTGTAACAGCCCTGCCTGGTTTTCCTGGAACTCGCTCTGTAGACCAGGCTCACTTCTAACTCAGAGACCCTCTTGCTTCTGCTTCCCGAGTGCTGGGATTATAGGCATGCACCACCTCCACCTGGCTAGTTCATTTTGGTAAACACAGTCGCATAGGTAACATATGTTCTGTAGCTGGGCACAGTGGGCCTAAACCTGGTAATACAGATGTCACTTGCACACAAAGCCATCACGAGCAGCACCAAGACATGAAAGAGTGGAGAAAGCCACCGCAGGAGGCAAGGAGAGCACAGGTGTTATGTCCAAGGCAAGGCTCTCCTAGAACAGAGGAACCATGGGATGTTATTCAGGGAGTCTGTTCACTGGCCTCATTTTCAAGCATTGCCTCAGCTGGGGCATATGACACTGAGCATGCTCAGTTTAAGGTCATAATTGAAGAAAAGATAGTGGACCTGTTCGGGAATGTGCTTAACTCAAGGTGGTGGAACACAAGCGGAAGCATTGAGGTCATGGGGCCATTGAGCTGGTTCAGTGGTGCCGCCCACACTGAGCACATGAACTCAATCCCTATGTTGCATTAGGTGGGAGAAGAGAACAGAGTGTCATAGATTGTCCTTTGAACTTCTCATGTGTATGTGGCATGTGTGCTCCACATATACCCGCTTATGCATGCACACATACACACAGATAAATATTTTTTAAAAAAAATTCCCACATTAAAGTGATGTATAGGAATGCCTCTTTCACCATAGATTTTGTGCAGGCCACTGTTGGGGACTGTGGACTATCAGGCCCTGAATTTTCTATGACCCTTTGCCTGCCGGAGTAAACAGCTCATTTTCCTGTGCTTGCCACTGCTCTGGGCATGAGACCCTCATGAGTTCCTGATAACAAGGGAGTGGTTTCTGGTGGGCTTGCAGCTGAAAAATTCTGAGAGCTAGGGCATGGCCATTAGTCAAGGAGAGCTATATAAGCTGCCCTGGAACACAATAAAGGGGGCATTCTTGTTTCAAGAGTGACCCATGGCTCTGTGTGTTCTTTAATCTCCAGACCCTTGCCCGATCGTGGTTCTAGGTGGTGCAGGCGCCATAGCCCATATATGGTGTTCTGTTGAACTTGTCCATATTGGGTTTCATGGTCTAAGTTGATGAGGACGACTGACCAGGTCTCTTCCTCAAGAGGACACCAGATCTTATTACAGATGGTTGTGAGCCACCATGTGGTTGCTGGGAATTGAACTCAGGACCTTTGGAAGAGCAGGCTGTGCTCTTAACCACTGAGCTATCTCTCCAGCCCTATAGGGCTTTTAGCTGAAATGAAATAAAGGGACACTTGGACGAACTCTGCTCCTGAGCGTGCCTGCCTTTTTTTAAAATTTTTTTATTTTTATTGCTTTATAAATAATACCATTCAAAATTTCCACTTCCTCCCCTTCTCCCATTTCCCTCCCGCTCCCCCACTCACCCTCCCCCCCAGTCCTAAGAGAAGGCAGGGTATTCTGCCCTGTGGATCCCACAGCTTTTTTTTTCTATTTTTCCATGATATTTATTGAGCTCTACATTTTTCTCTGCTCCCCTCCCTGCCTCTCCCCTCCCTTCTCCAACCCTCCCCCAAGGTCCCCATGCTCCCAATTTACTCAGGAGATCGTGTCTTTTTATACTTTCTACTCCCCATGTAGATTAGATCTATGTAAGTCTCTCTTAGTGTCCGTATTGTTCTCTAGGTTCTCTGGGATTGTGGTTTGTAGGCTGATTTTCTTTGCTTTATGTTTAAAAACCATCTATGAATAAGTACATGTGATAATTGTCTTTCTGTATCTGGGTAACCTCACTCAAAATAATGCTTTCTAGTTCCATCCATTTTCCTGCAAAATTCAAGCTGTCATTATTTTTTTCTGCTGTGTAGTACTCCATTGTGTAAATGTACCACATTTTTTTAAATCCATTCTTCGATTGAGGGGCATTTAGATTGTTTCCAGTTTCTGGCTATGACAAATAAAGCTGCTATGAACATAGTTGAGCACAAGTCCTTGTGGCACGATTGAGCATCCTTTGGATATATACCCAATAGTGGTATTACTGGGTCTTGAGGAAGGTTGTTTCCTAATTTTCTGAGAAATCTCCACACTGACATCCATAGGGGTTGTACTAGCTTGCACTCCCACCAGCAATGCAGAAGTGTTCCCT